>JAQGBX010000853.1:0-29788 GCA_034698745.1 Megaphyllum sjaelandicum
TCATTTTGAATAAACCCCATGGCTGCGAAACCTAAGTTTGTGTCGAACTCGCTTCTTTTCGGGTCTGGGTCGCCTTCTTAAGTTTCGAAGGCTACCCGAGACCTCACAAACCAAATTAAGCGGCTTTCACCGTACTGGTTCTTGCACCGGTTGACGGAAGTGGCATTTTCCCCCGTTCGCAAGGATCAATTTTTGCATATCCGTCGGATTAAACTCCTTCCCTCGAATGTCGCACCGTTGAAAGGCATATTGGAAGATTGTTCGATAAGGGACAAATAAGGTTTTTATTCATTTTTCACGTAGCTTTAAATTCGTGTTTCAAATTAGCTCATTACGCATTCTGCGATAAGGAAACCCCCATTTCGCATCCTTTCCTTACGCATGCATTTGAGTCGAGGGGGAAAATAATCGGCCCGGGGAATCTCACTCGCTCCATGATGATATTATTATAAAAGGTAGCGGATTAGCGCTTTTATAATAATGCCGTGAGCCGCACGAAAATATAGAAGAAAGATCGAATAAAAAGGTTACAGCCATCGCCCGCAAAAAAGAGATTTCGTAACCGGATGATGGCGTGGAGAAAAAGTGAAGCCGAAAACTTGAAATATTGAAAATGAATGGTGGAATGACTCGTAAGAAAATTAGGCTTTTTTGCTACTTTAAATGTTGCCTCGTTACGAAATCAATGGCACATCCGACGCACCCTTCGGTGCACTATTTTAACGATGCTTTTTCTATTTTTTTTTTCCACTTTTAAAAAATGTGAACGAAATACGCCATGAAGAATTTTTAAAGGATTTTCTTAAACGCAGATTCGCGGTCAGTTGCGCGGAAACCGCGCGCTGATTGGTTATAATAACGTTAAGTTACGACAACGACGTGTCCCTGGAGGATATAGGATCGACGTTTTGTCGCTAATTGCTGCCAGTTTGTTGACGTAAATTGTTTTGCGAAATATTTTTACATATATTAACCGTATCGTGACGTAGATGGAAAACGTAAATGTAAATGTAGATAAAGTTCCATTTGGTGGCGCATGCGCACAAAACATTTCTTGCTCTAAAGAGTTAATAAATACTGGCCTACATGTACATTTAATGTACGATGTAACATCAAAATACACGTAATATGGTATGTAAAACATGTATTTACATGTCGGGTGCATATATTTTAGCTGTAGCAAGGGTGTTTTTTACATGTTGCGTACATCTGTTTTACGTGTAGTACTAGTCTATATCCCGAGTATTTCACGTGTAAAAGTCATGTTTACCACATGTAAAAAACATGTTTAATATCTATATGCTACGTGTAAAATGGATTTATATACACGTGCAATGTTAACATATGTTTTCACTGTATTTATTAGATAGCGTAGGGAAAAGAAATTACGTCAAGGTAGGCATTTCCTGAGTACGTCTATTGTTACCTAAATCGTTTACGTTAAGTTCGTATTTCCTGAAACCACTGCCAACATAAACTTCTGGAAACATTTCTATAAATTTCGATGAAACTTTAGCTCGCATAGTCTGACTTCTGATAAGACGAACTACGGTTTGAACGAAAATAAATTTAACGTCCCTCCAGATTCGTCCTAACGGGATTGGACTGCATGTACGCAAATTCAAGCGGAAAACGCCTCCCATTAGTAATACTTAAAATGCAAGTCCTAATCAGGCCAGTTGAACCAATATAGGAATTAAGTCAATATTTTCGTGACTTCATTTTATCATTCTCATGATCTGAAGAGGATGAGTGCGTAATGTGATCGTGACATAATGCTATTATACTCAGTGGCTAATTTCTAATTATTTTGACATAAAAAAATTAAATGGAACAACGCTGGAAATACACGTAGTTCGCTTAAAAGTTGTTTTAATGACAGATTTAACTTTACGGAAGCAAGAAACAATTCCAGATTTCCTCGTTTTTGAACGAGTGCAGTGAAAGCCGTTTAATTCGATCACGTTGGTCTCAGCGATGTTGACCGAAATAAGCGGCTGACCGAAATAGACGATGAATGCCAAAAAACATGCTAATAATTGACCTTATCGAAATAATTTGCTCTATGCTTCAAAAATACATAAATTTAATCGTAAGTTTATGTATTTACATATTTTTAAAGTTATATTTATAAATGAAAAGCTGTAAGCAGTATAAGATATTTAGAGGCACGCATGCGCCATGCCCAAACTTAAAGTCCGAGTGCTCGTACGAAACACGCTCAAACTTGTTTCGCGCGTTTACCTTATGTAGACAAGTGGAAAAATATGATCGAATTACGCGATGAAATGACCGGATTAAGCGATTTTTTTCTATAAAGGGTAGCGTAAGAAAAAATCCGTTCTGAAGGTTAATTTCATCGAATAAAATAGCTGACCGAATTAAGCGGCTGTCACTGTATTCTCTTAGATCCTGTGAATTTATCGATTAATGCTGAAGTACACGTTAATTGACGATGTTAGAAAACGTCCAACACTCGCTCGGACGTTTGCGTGCCTGGAACGCATCTTTTAATTTATTCATTAAATTCCGCGTGGAATATGGCGTGTCACGCTCGCCTGTCACGCAACTGTTCAAAATTCAACGTTCATCCTAATCATTGATTTCGCTCTCGTTTTCTAACGGAGTTAAAAAGGAGAAAAAGTAAACGAGACTTTCATTGCATCTTAATTTATCGAGGAATTTATGATCACGGGTTAATTGTACCGTGCAACTTAGGAAAATATTTACGACAGGGACGTTAATATTTGTTCGTTTAACAACCGCATTTCGTATTATCGAAAGTTAGCCAATTAAGCGCAAGACTTCAACGATAATAATTGAAGTTTCATCGAAGTTTGGATGAAATTCAACCTCCAATCTACGAATGGAAAGGTTCCGCAACGGGAAATTTCCCTCCTGCCCCTTTTTCATATTTTCAAAAGCAGGCGAAAGTTCGTTTTAACGACACGTAATGCGAATGCTCAGGAAGTCGAAAATACATAGTTCGAGCCGAACATTTTCAATATTCGAATTCGAAATTGGTCTTAAACGAAGAAATTAGCATTATCCTAGGTCGGGTAATCGTCAGTTAAACATTAATCGGAGTTTAACGCGACAGGTGTGGAAGCAATGACAATTTCTGTCAATGTCGAGTAATAACGTTTCAACGCTTGAAATAAGGGAGAAAAAGTTGTTGAATTTTGACTACTTGTGGTGTTAAATTAAAGGCGCGTCTTCTGTCTTCTGTCTTCGCTCTTTCGTAGTACGTTTTCTGGAACGTAAACTGTTATTTCTCGTAGAGTATTGAATTACTTCCACGGGTGCAAATTGGGGTAAAAAAATTGAAAATCTAATTTTGAGTTCGTGTTTCGCGGAGTACTGTAACGGGGCTAACGAGCGGAGCTTTTTGAGCTTGATAAAATTTCCAATTTTTATTTGTTCAGAAAATCTCATTTTTTATCTTATGGGCTCCGTAAATCACGTTGCTACAAAAAAAGATTTCATCAACTTTGTCGTTTTAAGGCTTAGCTAATGGAGTTTACTAATTAGATCGTCATCTTTAGAAATTAAGTTTTTTTTCCCCGTTGTTGTAACACGCTGGTGTCGTCTTTGAGCAGGATTATAATCACTGATGGATTCTCGATGTTTGTTTAGGCAATATTATTGAAATTTCTTAAGGCGATAGCGCAATTTTGTCAGCACGCTCATTATCGATACACGAATAATCACTTAAAACAATGCGGCGGAAGTTATGGGGTTGTAAAAATAACCAAATCTCATTAAATAAACTTAATAATGGTAAACAAAAAGGAACCAACTGCAGGGTGACTTTTAAAAACAACATACTGTAGTTGTCTTTGAGGGCAGTAAACTTCTTTTACGATGTACTGTATATGAGCAGTGTTCCGGTTACCACCGTGTTCCAGTTACGAATTTCTGATAGTACGAACTCATTTCCAGCTAGTTCCCATCCTAGGGCATGGATGAATAATGTTAATTACTTCGCTTAAGACTCATTCCGAATTTATATATTGCAAATTTTCGGCTAAAACGAAAGAATGTTCGAGTTCCCGAGCATTTGTGCAAAGTTATATTAAAGCAAACTTTGACAATTTGGAAAAAAGGTTCGTTATATTAAGGAATTCTCCCGGTGAAATTGCAACAATTTCCCATCCATGTACGTGCAACAGGATTTTATCCAAACTTTAAATAAAACTTGAGTTCATATTGTTTGAAGTCATGTTTTCTCTGACTTCTGATAATACCAACTGTTTTAAACGAATATTTTTTACGTCCCTTGAGTTTCGTCTTAACAAGGTCCGACTGATTCTTAAATTTGATTTAAGATTATATTTTTTTTTTGTAGACAACGTTTAAATTGCCTTGCCTTTAACGAAATGAATGCATTTTCGAGTTGCCGAGCATTCGTGCAATGTTTCGTTCAAACGAATTCTAGATAATATGGTTAAATTTCTTGGTCTTTCTTGTGGCCCCCCTGTAGCGAGCAATCATTGCAAGCTTCCAAGCTATGCATATTGCTCGTATATCAAAAATGCCCCTGTTAGCGAGCAATCACTGCTAGCTTAGAAGCTATGAGCATTGCTCGCATTAAGGTATAAATGCCCTTGGTAGCGAGCAATCACTGCTAGTTTAAAAGCCTTACCCGTTGCTCGCTGGCGGTAGATTCTCCTAAAGGTAAGCAATCAACCGCAAAATACGAAATGTTCGGCATTACTATCCGTAAAAGGTAAACGTTTTCAATATAATGATCTGGCAGTATCATATCGCTCTCGATTAACTAGCCCTTCCCTTTCTTATTTTCGTAAATATTGATTAATCGAGCGCGCTCGGTATAACTGGTGAAATGGATTTTTGATTAATGTGTTCACGATGAATGTGGCGGATGAATTGGTCGTGAGTTTCAAAAAGCAGTTGCGTTAAATGGACTTTAGATATTAGGAGAGAAATAGGTACGTGATTACGCGAAACTCCCCGATAAATGTTGCACCATTCCCATTCATTACGCGGGTAAAATTTCATCTAAATTCGATATTAAAACTTCGTTTAAACGAGCAAATTTTAACGTCCCTCGGGAATCGGATTCCTTGGGCTCTCGAAAATCTTCGACAATGTTTGAAATTCTAGGTTAATAGTTCGTATTGAATTTTCTTGCATTGTTTTTGGTATATTTGATTTTCACGAACACGTCGAGTATCTTCGGAGATTAAACCAGGATGTTATCGATGATTGTTATTGATCTGATCAGACTTTCAGGAGTTTGATAAAAATTCTGATCAGACAATCACGATTTTATTAAAAATATTAATGAAACTTTGACGAGTTAAATCATAATTCTGATCAAGACTATTAAGAATGACTGACTATAGTTTAATCAAAAATTACGTTCAAACCATTAAGAATTTAATATAAATTTTCATTAAACACGTTCTACCTACGAACTGCGCTTTTTCCGACATCTACATTTCGGAGTGGTCAAGAGAGAACTGGACATTGAATAAATGCTTTAACGAGCCTCACGATGACCTCTTCACAGAAGTCCACTTTAGTGAGTCCCCTCACTCGAAACGTCGATTAGGCAGGCAACTCGAAAGTTCGCCAAGGGCGCCCTCTATGTTGGAGCCTCTCATCGCCGCAACTGATGGCTGAGGTCAAGCGGTCATCGTTTTCTCTTTTGACGTCTGTTTATAGTTGCGTCTGACACACGATGACCACTGGGTTCGAGCACGTACATTTCGAGTAGAGGATATCGGATTTCGGGGAGTGAAACTGCTTTTGTTTCGGGGTTTTGGGGTTTTTTTTTGTTCGGAGATTGTCATTCGCATTGCGAAAGAGAGGGAGAGAGGATTTGTTAACAACGTTGTTATTTGTTATTGCGCGTTGATCTTCGTTGGTGTTTAACAATGGATGGCTAGCTGAACGTCACATTTCTGAAATGTCTATAGATTATGTGGAAACATTATTAAATGTCACTATTGTTCCTCTCAGAAAGGAATTCGAGGGGAAGAAAGGGGCGCGGGAGGCCCCATCAACCATCGTACGAGGAACGGAGATGCGAGTCTTGCTGGGAATTTTTGGACCATTTCTTCCGACTTCTTGATCGGATGCGGAATTATAATTAAACGTTGAATCTGAACAATGTTTTCCTCAGTAATTGCTCTTATGCGTTTGTGCAAATAGCACGTATTTTAAGGGTTATATCAGCAATACTGACATTATTGCTGGACGAATTGTTAAGATGAATCTCGAGGGACGTCATTGTTTGTTCGTTTAAACCCTAATTCGTAATATCGGAAGTCGAGCAAAATATGATTTAAACGATATGAACTAAAATTTCGTCGAGGTGCTTCAATTTTTTGTCGGGGAATTCCCCGTTGTAATGTAGCTTTTTACGTAAGAACTACGTAGGCCTATACGTCTTTCCTCGACTTATGGGTGGTGTTTTAAAATTTCGAATTTACTAAAGATGTACCAAAGATATCCAAAAAAAATGTCCAGTATTTGTCTTAAAATGTCCGAGAAATGTCTTGAAATATCTTTAAAAATGGACGAGAAATGGTTTAAAATGTCCGGGAAATGGCTTGAAATGTCTGTAAAGTGTGTACGAGAAATTCCTTAAAATGTGCGAAAAATGTCTTAAAATGTCCGAGAAATGTCTTTAAATTTCCCGAAATTGTTTGTAAAATGAGGCATTTTCAAACAATGTTTGTATGAATGACTTCATTTCCTAAAATTCTGGCGATGACGTTATTCATTACATTTCTGACGATGGCGTTATTCATTAAAATTCTAATGATGTTATTCATTTTAATTACGGTTCATAATACGTTTTATGATTAATTAAATACGTCATCATCATAATTTCCACGTGCTCGTTAAAAAAATTGCGGGAAATCACTTTTATGCTCCGGTGTCAATATTTTTTTCATATTAGACGTTTTAAGACATCTATATTGGACGTTCAAGTTCGTTATACAAGTTCGTTTATAAGTTCGTTACGTAACGTAGCGTAAATTCACGAGTACTCGAACATGCATTCGTATAGCTGAAATGTGTAATATTTCTACTATCACAAATTCGTATAAAGCGACTTATTCTTTATATGGTTCCTTGACGTTATTAAGTCAAGGGTGAAATACTTCGTGACAATGGCCCGTAATTACAACAATATCAAATTAGGATATTGCGCTTTGCAATCTCTACTATAACAACCAACCAACGAATTAGTATATATTTCTAATATTATCTCTCTCCCCCTTCTTTTTCGGTGAACGTATAATATTCCCCCTATCTCCACGTTCAAAGTCTTTTCCCATAGAAACACGATTAAGTCTCGATGACATTCACTTTGTCTTCTAAGATCAATCTTTAGTCTGTTTTTCGGTATTTCTTTTTTGTTCGGCGTGCGTCTGATGTCAAAAGAAATCAAAACGCTTGTTTTTCATCTCTGCAGAGGAAAATAAATGGCCCTACGCGAGTTTAATAAACATTTCGCATTTTTTTTAAAGATGATTTTCCACATTATTCAAACTTTCGCGTGCCTTGATTATAATATTTTTCCTCCCAACAAAGGCTATTGTTTGGTCGGAACTTCTTCCATCTCTATTATTATTTTTTCTTTTTCTTCCTACGAAATATTCGTGAAAGAAACATCTGGCGTTGAATTTGCCTCCAAACGTATGTTCGAGGGATCGAGACCTTAATTGCGGAGTCTATTATTCGCTAAGGGCATCGATATTGAAATCTACGCTCGAACGCAATTTTTAATTCGGGCTCAAAAAACTAAATTGAAAAGCCGGGGATTAAAATTGGGTCGGTGGAAAACAAAAAATGGGGAATTAATTGAAAGTCAATCGTGATGTTTTGCCTTTGCAGAAGTTTATGTAAAGACATCGAACGAGGGAATATTAAAAAAAATACGTGGGATAAACATCGTTTACGCGTCTTGTTGGGACGTTGTAAATAGAGGAACCTCGTTAAGACGAACTCGCTGTATGCGAATGCCTGATATCTAAATATGTAAAGAAGAGATGTATGTTTGCATGGGGGTAGCTTAGTAAGCGAAAAGGTTTTCCATGAAGCGCCTTTGCTGCGGGGCGCTGCGGTCATGATTCGTTCATTAGGCCTACTTCGTCGCTGTCGGTAATTATACAGCCCGGGCAAAGACGGGCCTTCCAGTTAGTATACGGGCAAATAATGTTGATTTCTTCGTTTAAGATTAATTCCGGATTCGGATCTTACAAATTTTCGTTAATTTGAGTTCTAGAAAATTTGGAGTTCTAGTTCTAGTTCTAGAAGGAGTTTTAGTTCCCGGATATCCTCGCTATACGTTACCTTAAAATGAACTTTGGACAATATGAATAAAAGGTACGTTATAACGGGAAATAACCCTAGGTATACTAATATCTGATAATACCAACTCATTTCCATGCAGTCTCCGTCCTATAGGGTGTATAGACGAATAATGTTGATTTCTTCGCTTGAGACATACCGAATTGGGATATGGCGTTTTTTCGGTTAAAACGAACGAATTTTCGAGTTCCCAGGCATTCACGCAACGTTACGTTATAATAGGGAATTCCCCGATAAGTTGCAGCACCTTCCTATTCATATAGCATCCAAACTTCGATGAAACTATAGTTCTCATTTAGGAAATCGTGTTTTGTCTGACTTCTGATAATACGAACTGTAGGGTTGCAAAAGAATCGTCTTAACCATATACGAAATGCATTGGGGTATGACTTTTCGGTACTAGCAATTTCCAATAAAGTATCGTTAATTCCATTGTTTTTGTTAGAAAACTTTCTCCGGGTTTTCGATAAACCGTCTTCCGATCGACTATCATTTTCGAAGTTGTTTTTGAGATATAGTCTAAAAATAATTAATGATAATCTGGTTTTCATGTTTTATTCGGAGCGTGTGTGACCGTCTAGCTTCTCTTTCTGCAATAAATATTAATATCCTGGGAAATAATTTATCGTGTGCTCGCTTTGATAGCTTCATCTCGAATGGTCCGAACCAAATCCACGAGGGATCGTCGGCAGAATCACACGCTCGTATGAATATTAATTCGTGAAAATTGTGTAAAAATTAAACTCGCTCGTTGTTAAAACTAAGATGACATTTGTGATTGGAAATTAATTTCGTTATACAGTGTACATGCATGTACTTCGACAATGCAAAACTATACGCGTGTATGGAGTGATTTTGTCCATGGCTGTCCATCTCGCCGCTTAGGCATTTATCGGAAACTGAGTTCGGTGGGAAAACAGGTAAACGTGAAAAAATGGTCAGGGAACTTGGAAATGTCTGGAAAAATCATGGAAATTCAACGTGACTTAATGTTGTCACGATACAAAATAATGCTTCCGCTTGCTAAGCTCAGGGCCCATTTATAAAAGTAATAAAATTTACCGAGGACTCATTTTTAAAATTTAGAAACTTTTCGTAATGCAAATTAAAAAAATTAGAAACTTTTCCTAATACAAATTTGCAAGATTTGCAGCACAAATATGCAGCATTTTTAACGGTTTTTTAGGACACATTTTTGCAAATTGTTCAAACTTTACGTAAAGCCGGTCATACACAAGGAAAGTTAAATCTGGAAATACGGCATGTTCTAAAAGTGTTTTTTTTTTTGTAATGTTATAATTACGAGAAAGGAAATGTTTTAATTTGTCAATTATAAAAACATAAATAAAGTCTAATTTTACTTTCATGTTTGAAAATTTTTTTCTTTAGAAGCCATGGTTAGTGAAATTCTCAGAAATATACGCTTGACTTTTCGGACACGCCTAAAATTGTTAAATTCTCAGATATAACTTTCCTCGTGCATGACCGCCTTAATGCAATTTAGAAAGATTTCCAAAATTTTCTATAATAAAAATTTGAAAAACTCAATATTTTCCGAAAACCAATTTGTACAACTTTGAAGAGAAATTCATGCTAATATTGTCAAATTGACATTAGTGAATTTGGCGAAATATTGCAATATTGTCCTTTGTCGATTTTACAAAATCGTGGCCGATAACATTTGCATATGTCAATTTTCCGTTTTCGTTGGTCAGGGAAGTTGAATATGAAATTTCTGGGAGAACACTGGTAAAGAAAATGAGGACACATTCCTTAAGGCCTTCCTCCACCAAGAACGTGACGAACGTAGCGCAAGTAGGCCCCAAGCTGCGCGTGCGTTTTGCATACCAAGCAATGGCTTTTCCACGTGGAGTATAGTACGAGAAACGAAGGCGTGAAGAGCATCACGCGCGTGGCGCTTGGTGGACATCCACCTTTAAATCCACATGTAAATGTGGATTGCGGAAACTTAATGAACAACCCTCGTATCTATATACATGTATGTAGAAGAGATGTGTGTTAGTACATTTGTGGCTTAGTGGACGAAAGGTTTTTCCATGAAGCGTCTTTTGCTAAAGTGGTATGGGGGCGCTGCGGTCATGATTCATTCATTAGGCCTACTTCGTCGCTTCAGCATTGGTAAGTCTAGCTCGGGGAAAGCCGGGTTTTCCGGCTAGTATTTATTAACCACCATAGTTTATCCTTTTTTTCCCTCGTACATCCATGCATAATTTCGAGCGGAAGCTATCTTAGAATATTAAAATCTCAAGTATAAGATAGAATTAGACAAGAATGAAATCAGAAAACACCCCTTTCGAGACCATTTAAAGGCGTAAAAATGGGTTATATTTCGCAAAGAAGCTTAAAATCCGTAGCGTTGTAGGTTGTAAGGCATGGACATAAAGCCCGAGCAGACATTTCAAATTCAAATAAAATGCAATTGCTGCGAGCCGATTGTGCATCGGCGCAGCAGCGAGAAAATCCTCGAAAACTGAATCCCCGAGTGCATCGGAAAGTGGGTCAGAATTTTCACCTGAATTGCAACATTGCCAAAAAAAAAAAAAAAAAAAAAAAAAAATTCAAAAAAAAAAACAGCGAATGAACGAACGTAGGGATGGCAATAAGAAGAAGAGTCTAGTTTCTTACAATAAAATGCTGGCATATATTGAGTTTGAACGCAGATCCGGGCTTAGCGTTTGAAGCGAGTGCGCGTGCGCAATGGATGCCGACGTGATAATGATGCCCAAGGGAGACGCTGCCAAGATCCGAGGACGGTCGTTAATCGTTAGATTTTACGTTTTATCGACCATTAATAATGTGAGGACCAAATCTCGTCTCTGCCCTGGACGAGAAATGGGGGAGCCGATAGAGCGACACTTACCGACAACCGCAATTTCAATGCAGCTTCGGAAAACCTTACATTTATCTATTCTGTAGCATCTTCTTGTACGTGTACGTCTTGTACTTGTCGAGACGTACAAGCACAATGCGCTCGTCTGGCTCCGAACTAAGTTTAGAAAGTCAGATAAAGTGAACGGAAAACGCATTGATTCGTTCCTCCGATCATCAATTTAACGCAAATTTTGAAAGGGGGGAAAAAACGACGACAACATTTGAACGTTTCTATGTCGAAGATCTGTCGGTGAGACTACGGAGGAACCTTGTTAAGAAGAACAAGATTTTGGAAATGTTAATAGAAATTTGGTATGCTTCCACATTTTGGAAATGTTACCAGAAATTTGGTATGCTTCCACAAGATTTTAGAAAATTTTAGCTGAAATTTGGTAAATTATTCGTCCTATAGGTGTGAACGAATGATGTTGATTTCTTTGTTTAAGACAAATTCCGAATTATGAATTTGTGAATAAAACGAGTGAATGAATTAACTCTCCAAGTTCACGGGCATATTTGTGCTACATTACTTTAAAACGAACTTTTAAATACTCATTAAAACAAACACCTGATAGTACGAAATCATTTACTCATTTTCATAGTACGAACTCATGGACGAAAAATGTTACTTCCTTCGTTTAAGACCAATTCCGAATTCGGATATTACAAATTTACCATAAAAATAACGAATGCTCTTTCCGATTACCCGAGCATTCGCCCTACGTCTCGTGTAAACGAACTTTAGACAACATCACGTGCATATACAGAGGAAGTTCATTAAGAAAAACGCGCTTCATACGAATTTATGCTATACATTGTAGTACGATATTGGTGAATTTTCACAATGTTGGAAATTTTAGAAGAAATTTGGTTTAATTTCACCGAAGTTTTGAAATTTTAACGGAAATTTGGTAAATGTTCGCAACATTTTTGAAATGTTAGCATATACTGTATATACAATTAGTATGTTTTTATAACATTTTGGAAATGTTAAAAGAAATTTGGTAAATTAGTCGTCCTATAGGCCGTATTGGCGAATAGGACATATTTCGGATATACGGTATTACCTATTTTCTGCTAAAACGTGTGAATTTTCGAGTTGTCGAGCATTTGCGCAATGTTTCGTTAAAACGAACTTTAGACATTATGATCATAATGATCATTTGAATCAGGGAATTCATCGATACAACTTGCATCACTTTCCCATTCATAAAAGAGGGGTAGAAATTCATCCAAATTTCGATTAAATTTTTAGTGTTTATCGTCGACCACCATTCGTTATATCCGCATCAATTCCTTCAGTTTCCTTCTAATCTAGGCAGATGATTTACGGTATAATTCGACGCCATTACCTTCGATGTGTAGTACAATTTATTTCGTACTTCGTTCTCGGTTGTCTTTATGGCTTTTTAATTTGAATGGACGTCGCATTTACACGGCGTTGCAATTGCGATTTTAGTATGAGTTTCTTCCAGTTTCCTAATTTTGAGCAACCCTTCTGTCGGGTGGCCGTAAAATGCATTTGAATTTGAACATTTCGTGACATTTCGGTCCCTTGGCTGAGTGGAATTTATAACGATTAGCCAATACATGTGCGTGCCACGTTCACCCCGCGTCAATGGCCATAAATTTCTCGATTTTTATGGATTGAAATTTGTCAAGTGTGGCGTAATAGACGCGTTTCGATATTAGCAGTTCACACGCTAGCTAATAAATCCTGATAAAAGTGCCAGAAAATGAGGCCTGAAAACGAAAATGTATCAATATAAGCTAATCCTCGCGACACCAGCTTAAAATGTCGAGCAATCGGAAAAGAGGCCAAAATCGTTTAAATAAACATTACGACTTTGTTTATAAATCATTGTCGCAATTTCCCACAAACACACGCACAAAAAAAACATCACGAATTTATGAGATTTTACGATTTGCCCGAAAAATATACTCCTAGCGATTCGTCAGTTAGAAAAACGGATGCCATTGGAATTGGATATAAAGTGCATGGAAAATTTGAAGCCGCTTAATTCGATCACGTTGCATGTTGCAGCGAATTTGAACGAAAAAAAGGGGCTGACCGAAGTAGGCGATGAACGTCAAAAAACACGCTAAACATTGACCTCACCGAAATAATTTGTTCTACGTTTTAAAAATGGGTGAGATGAAAGGGAAATAGCCAAACTTTTAGCGGTGGCGCTGCTATCGGCGCTTCATCCGCACGATATCGATGATACTGCAGACGACAGCATATCGTATCCATCGTGTTTCCTCTGTCGTCTGCTCAGTTTTGTTAATATGGTTTGTTGCAGTATGTATACGCTCAGGTTTTGCAAAACTAGTTTGTATAAATTGTTATAGAAACTATAGTTCAAGATGAAAGTTAGGTGTTTGTGGTTTTTTGTTTTGGTTTGGTGGCTAGTGTGTACCCTACTTTAAACTGAATGCCGTTTCCTGGACTTACTTTCCATCATTTGAAGAGCTATGAAAATGTCAGCGTTTTTTTTTAAAAAAGTAAGGATAAAAATACATCTCTAAACTATATTCTATTTCTGTTTCTGGGTGGGAGCAAATACAATTAATTTGTGGGGGCATTTCCAATAAAAGACGGATGTGGAATTCAATCTCGTCGAGTGTGGATATTGAATTAAGTTTATCGAAAAATGGCCGTCAACTTTTATTGCGAAATTTCAGGAATTTCGTTTCGTTGTGTATAGGAAATAAAATCGTCGAAAAAGTTATCAAATATTTGCGCTATTGATACGCCGTATACGTTCCTCGTTTTTCGACCGAAGTGCATTTTCTGCTTCTTTTAACTTTAAAAGGACGGCGAGGTATTGGCTTTTGGATACTCAAAAACTATGACTTCCGGTGAATTAGTTCAGTAATAGTATACGCTCTCGCTCTCCTATAAAATATTCCCAACACGAATCGTTGAAGTTTAATCGAAACTGACCGCTGTTTATGGAGAAAAAAAAACGCGTTTTAGAAATAGTTAGGTGGACGATGGACGAAAATTGTGTAACCCCAAAATGGCTCGAAATCCATTTGACTGGGGCCTTAACTGCCGAGTTTCTGCTCCGGTGGACACCGAGGTACGGTCATTTTGAGAAATTCATCACGTTTGGAATTTTTATGTTTTTTAAATTTAATCCCAAGACTTTTATCGAGCTTCTCGGCAAGTGTTGGTGGACTTTTAAGCAAACGGAAAATCCGATACAGTAATGGTCGATCTACTAGTATATAAATATAAAGAATATACTGTATGTATGTATGTTTGTATGTGGATGGCTTAGTGAGCAATACGTTTTTCCATGAAGCGCCTTTGTTAATGTAGTATAGGAGCACTTTCAGCATGGGGGCGCTGCGGTCATGGGTCGTCGCTATGGGTAAGTACATCCCGGGCAAAGTCGGGCCTTCTAGCATGTAATCGATATTTTGGGCAGTACGATCAGTAACTGTCCAGAGAAAATTAAATTCTATTAAAGTTATATAAAAGGTCGATCCCTCTACACGTTCACTAATACTGTACTGTCGCTATACCTTCCGAGAGTGGCATGAAGGCCGAATCACACGACATATTGGGATTGGCGTTTGCCGTTGTGATTAAGATGGCGTCCAACTCTCGACCAATCAGAGAACGAGAGGCAACTGATGAAATGCTGCCTATGCATTGGGAACATGCAATCAGCAAGTCTGCAGCAGCTCGAGCAGACGAATTTCTATTTCCTCGATCATTCTGCCCAGTGGGAATCCGGCATTAGTCTGTTTTCTATCCCTCTAAAACAGAATGAAATACCCGAATGCATTTATAGAATCACCGAATGACATGTTGCGTAAAGCTTTGACTAAGACCAAATTTTGGTTACGGATGCTTAAGGGAGGATGGGCAGGCGGTCAGCCATCGCCACGTCGCGTCGAGTGCATTTATACATAAAAGTCGAAGCGATCGATAAGAAACGAAGAAATTTGTCGAATCCAAATTCGTTCCAAGAAATTCGTTTTTGTTCGAAAACAATTCGGTGTTTTATCACGCGAAGCGGCGGTCAGCGCACTCTACAATGTCCATCGCAGCTGCTACGTACGCCGATTGACCAATTGCTACAGGCTGTTTCTATAGCGTGTAAGGTGGCGATTTTAGAGATTTTCAAAGCAATCTTTCGCTGGGCCCTCACACTTGGGCAAATAATTGAAACGCAATTTCTTTCTCTCTTAAACTCGTAATATTTCCTAAACATACAAAATTGCAGACCATTCGGAAATACAATTGTATAGTGGACTATTTTTTGTGACGATATGTGTTTGAAGCGCAATTGCTTAAGTGGTATGAGGGTACTGCGGTCATAACTCGTCCATTATATAGGAAAGTAATGTAAGTAAAGCTCGGTTAAAGCCGGGGCTTCCAGCTAGTGTACTCTTTTCAGAATTAAGGGGAGACATGATTTTCTTTTGGTCGATTATTCGATGAAAAGTAACGTCATACAGATCCTCCTAGGACCTAGGGTAACTCCACGTAAGGTTCATGCGATGTCTGGGTGCCTGTAGAATGTTTTTCCGAAGCGCCATCATTGATTTCTAATCGATGAAGTAAAACACGTTATAATGACTGGAATGCCACTTTAATTACGGCATCGTTCGACTAGTCCGGTTATTACATACTGCAGAGCGTACGTTTCACGAAGAAACACGTTCCACGAATGCCGATGTGTTCACTTCCGCCGAATCCGCATCCGTGTAATTACGACGACGAAGGTTTCAGTAGAAAATGCAGCGATGCGTGGAAGGCTCGGCTCCATGAACAACTGACCGAGCAATAGGTGGTCGAGTGGTAAGCATTCTCTCCTCGCATTTGGTAGACGGGTTCGATTCCCTTGTCGGCTATCTTGATTGTGGGTTTTCATCTCCCTTGGCGAATACTGATGATACATGTAGTTCCTATAAAAATTCGACAACGACAGTCTTCGATCCTTTCCCATCAGTCCTCTTTCTCGTTTAGGTTAGGTTCTTCCCCAGTCAATTAGTAAAAGGATGTACTTCGCTATTATTGCCGGTCCCAAGCTATAGATCATGTAAACTCGCTTCCGGAAGTCGATGGTCGGAGGAAGATTTGACCGTATGAGGCAAAATAGGAATTTCAATATTGTATGGGTCTACGCGTCTTTCCAACTCTTATTTTTTACACATTCATCGGCAGTCCGCACACTTTTATAATGAGAAAATTTCGTATTTCGCAAATCGATTAAGTATTCATAGCGTTATCACGGTAGATATCAAAATGCGAATTCATTAACCATAAAATCAATAAATCATCATGAAAACGACTCCTGATTTCTTGTACTGTACTGTGCATCTGGCAGACTGGCACTTTGTCTGGTGGATGCAATTTTGAATCCATCCACTGGCACCGTTAAGAGCTTAGCCATGATCACCCACATAATCTAACCGACTATATTTATTGCCTTTTTCTATAGATTTACGGCAAATGGAGCCGGGAGTGCATCTGGGCGCTGGACATCCGCCGCTGACTAGGACTTGAGCGGACACCGCCAGGAGCGTCGTCTATGCTCGGCGCGTAGAGGACGGTCTTCCGCGGGGCGGAGACTGCGTCCTCTTCTTCCACTTCCGGTTTCAGCAGCAGCAGCACCGATGGAACCGACGTCGTTCAAGACGCCCCTGGGCCACACGCAGAGCCTGGGGGCGCAATCGTCGCTGCCGGAGCGCCACGCGGCGGTGGCCAGCTTCGGCAGCGTGGGCGGGAGCTTGGGCATCGTTCCGCCCAGTCCGCCGCTGGGGGGCGTGGTGGTGGGCGGCGGCGGAGGCGTGGCGGTGGGGGGCACGGTGGGTTGGATCGGGGCCGACGCGGAGGCGGCCGCCAGGGAGCGCGTGGGCTGCGGCAGTTTGGGGGGCGGAGGAAGCATCGGCTTCGCCTCCATCGTGGCGGCCACCATGCCGCGCGCGCGCTCGCGTAGCATGACGTCACTTCCGCCGGAACCCTTCATGATCATGCGCAGCAAGGCGTTGAACCGGCGCGTCAACCTGAACGTGGGCGGGGTGAAGCACGAGGTGCTGTGGCGCACCCTGGAGAGGCTTCCGCACACCAGGTTGGGCAGGTTGCGGGAGTGCAACACCCACGAGGCCATCATGGAACTGTGCGACGATTATTCCCTCATCGACAACGAGTACTTCTTCGACCGACATCCGCGTTCCTTCAGCTCCATCCTTAACTTCTATCGCACGGGCAAGCTCCACCTGGTGGAGGAGATGTGCGTGCTGGCCTTCAGCGACGACCTGGAATACTGGGGGGTGGACGAACTGTACTTGGAGTCGTGCTGTCAGCACAAGTACCATCAGCGCAAGGAGCACGTGCACGAGGAGATGCGCAAGGAGGCGGAGTCGCTGCGCCAAAGGGACGAGGAGGATTTTGGCGAGGGGTCTTGCGCGCGTTACCAGAAGCGGCTGTGGGACCTGCTGGAGAAGCCCACCACGTCGCTGGCGGCGAGGGTGAGTCGGAAGCCGTTTCGTTTTATTTTAACACTTTTAGCCGTTGGCCATCGCCTTAACGAAACTGTTTTTTTCAGGATATGTACAACTAAAAATACACTCTACCTTCCATAATTTCAGCTGTTTTACGATTGATCTCATAGAGCTTCCCGGTCTGACGACAACCATGATGCGAAGAGCATGGCTCTTCTGGAGCATTTGGACACAGCTTTTTTTAATAAAAATTGGCGCCCTAATTGTGCCTGGTTTTTGCCGTCAGACCAGGAAGATACGTGGCGAACCAAATTCGTGAAGTTTTTGAACATTGTCATGGGTACGTCCCATGCGCCTCTATAGGTCATGAGCAAGTTGAAAGAAACTATAGCAACCGTGGCATTACTGCAACCACAATTGTAAAATGTATTCCACGGTTGCCATGCCATAGCGATGCTAGAAGACGTCATACTTTGGTTCGTTACACCTATCATATTCATCTAAGTTCTGTACGAAGAAGTCGTGACATATCCACCGCTTCGTCTATCGTTTTTGATGACGTCACAAAATGACGACTTCAAAACGTACGATGGAAGATTGCGAGTGAAAACGGATGAAATTTTTCTTCACTGGCTATATAGCCAATATTCCAATTACTTGAGCGAAAGTCATTGTTAAGGCCGAGTGAACAGGTGGTTGTCACGACTTTCTCCGTATAAGAATGTACTATACATGCCAACCAAACAAACACTAGAGCAATGCTTGATGACGCTGTGGCCACTGAGCTTACAATATGGCCACCAAACATATCGCGACTTAAGAAACCGTCAGAGTACCACGAACACCTGTGGGAAGAATGTTACAATAGCAGCAGCTGACACGCGGTCAATAACGCTGTTGCCAATAGCGAGCCTATAAGGTCAGCTGAAACCACAAACAAGGTGGTGTGAAAAAGCGCTATAGCATACGCTATTGCCACGAGTCGTATAAGAGCCAGTTCTGCAATACCAGTTATCAGAAAACGAAACCTATACGCAAAGTTTATTGTAGTATTTTTTAAAAACCTACCACTACAAAGGAGCTTGTACAGAGGGTAAACTGGAAGAAACTAGACGTATTCTGAAGAAAACTATTAATAACAAAGGACACAATTAAATATAGCAAATATTCAGGGTAGTTTGGAGGGATCCATATAAAGAATTGATCATACTAAGGTTGATTTCGGGATGTTTATCCTCCGATATGTACATCGGTGGAAACGCAGAACTGAATGAATCAATAAGCGCGTATGTATTTTTTTTTTGCATTTGCATGACCATGACTTCGATGACCGTTCCTTGACCAGTCCTTAATGTCCAGATACGTTTCCTATGTCCCTCCGAACGAGCGTGTGTGCAATGCGGGCATTTGCAAATAGTATTATAGACCGTTAAAGAAGACCGTGAAAATGGATTGAGCGACAAACACGCCCCCTTTAGTCCCACATAGCGTGACCCACGCTTAGACCACCCCCGCTCACACAGCGCTGTTTTCGGGGTAAATGTGATGCATGAACGCCCTAATCGTTACAAATAATAGCAAATAGCCGCACGAAATGGCCATTTGTGCTTTCGGGAATAAAAAACGATTTTTGCTTGCCTACACACTTCGTAATGCGGCAAAATAAAATGGCCGATAGGAGAAATAAAACTCGGGGACAAGTGCCAAAATGAAAAAAAAAAGAAAAAAAAACGAGCGCAGTATGGTTGAATAAACCACCAAATCACAGTTTTATGCAGCGAAATATCGCCGCACCGACGTATGTCATATCTAGAATTGAGCCTCAAACCATCAAAATCTTACGAGAATCCTTACGAAAAAAAAATGGCCCAAACTATATCGCATTTCGTGTAAAACAATTTTTGTGCACCAGATGTCGGATTTGAATCACCTCTAATACTAATTTTTCAGATTCAAGAATTCTTCCACGCAAATTTGGACAAAAATAGTTTAATTTCTATTTACATCAACTTTACGTTATGTCCGAGTAGGCTATACTGCAGACAGTATTGCTGCCCCTTTAAAAAGGCAATCACTGAGTACATACGAGTGCAGTACTTGACGTATTACAGGGGCAGCCTAAAAAAGGCTGCCAGATGCGATAACTTACAACGCATACCTTAAACTGCAAAACCTATCTGCAATAGAAGGAGTACTCGGACAGAATTTTACGAGATCGGATATTGGTACTCGCGAAGATCACGTGTCAAGTTTGGTCAAGTTTGGTCACGTGTCGAGCACGTCAAGTATTAAATTGTAAACGGATTGTTGCTAAAAGCGTGAAAACAACAACAGTCACGTCTGGCCGGACTGACCACTTCTAATCAAAGAGAGCAGGCAACTTTTGCATAAACGAATGGTTGACCTCATTATTCGATACACACTAGCCACCAAACCAAAACTAAAAAACCACAAACCCCAAACTTTCTATAAGTGAACAAACCATTTTGACAAAACTGAGCAGACGACAGACGAAAACAGCAGCGCCACCGCCAAAAATTTTGCTAATTTCCTTTTCATCTCACCGACACTCGACGGGAACGCCAAACTTAGTTTGCAAATTTGATTTTCTAGTTTTTCTAGTCCAAAAAAATTCAAGTTTATCGCCGTTTTAAGTTAATGAATGCAAACGTGACTTCACCACTTTCAAAGAGCGATCTGCGAAGCTTTAATCCGAGCACCCCAATTATCATAACTAATGAAAATATTGGCAAAATTTTGATCCTCGCAGGTACAGTATTTGGACGCACGATCGCCCCCATATCAGAACGGCGTTTCAACACTGGGGTGTTCATAGTGATTGCCTCTATTCAGGGGCAGCATATCATTTTTACGCCATCTACCGTGCTTACTGTAATCTTAAAAACTTGAGCTGGTCAACTACGAGTCTAGGTCCACGAAAGGATCGCAGAAGCTTTCCTAATATGCCACGATGGAGTGAGTTCTAACAAAATTGGACTAAAATCGTCATAAAAACGCCTTAGTGTTAATCGCCGTTTACTTTATTGCTCCCTACTGCGCCAAACGGCACCAATTAACTTTATTTCGGGCGATTTTTATCATTTTTGAAAAACACGCAGTAATTAAGTTGAACTCGGGCTACTGCAGTGCAGGATTCCAATGGCAGTTAGCGTGCGAGGTGAGTAAACACGCGAGTGCATCACGCGATAAATGACCGCCATTGCGGGGGGAATTCAATTCCCCCGTTTTGACAAATGGGCCTGAATTAGGTGAGGGGGGAGGAGGGCTGATCTACGGGCACTTAGTCACGAAAAACAAATTTAATATCGGTTCAACTTTCTAGCTAGGGAGCGAAACCGTCGCACGACATTCCGCACTCTCTTAATTGGGAAGCGAACGGCAGAACAGGAAGTAATAGCAGCGCCATTACCGAGCGCCAGATTTAATCGGAAGTAATGCATCTGAAGAAAGGAGGAAGGGGGGATTAAGATGCGGAGAAGATTTATGAAAGAAACCAAAAAGAGGGGGCTCTTTTAAGCGAGAGGCTCGTTCGGTTGGGACATCGCGCGTGACGTCATGCAAAAAAAAAACTCAAATCTTGGACGTCGATGTCAACAGATGTGGCATTATTAAGGAGCCAATCAAAAAGGACGTCTTCGTGTAGGGGGTAAAGGGGGATAGGTTGAGTCCCGGACACAATGTTGACAAGGAGGGGAGGGGGGTATGACCAACTCGGACGTCCACTTGATAAAAAAAATGCCAAATAAAATCAGTTCCAAAAGTAAAAGGGAAATTGAGTGCAATATAAATTGCAAAAGTCAGTAAACAGCTAGGGTACTCCCAGTCCTGGAAAACCTGGAGACGTCAGAGAAATTAAAAAATCAGGGTCCATTTATTTGCAAACTGTTCATTTTTCTCGAGCATAAACTTGCAAAATTTCCAAGTTTTTACGAGGAAAAAATTTGCAACATTTTCCACGTTTTCCAGAGTACAAATCTTCAACATCTTCAACTGTTTTCGACTGCATATTTGTAAAACCGAGTGCAAATTTGTAAAATTTTTCGGGGGTGTTTACAAGGGGTAGGGGGAGTCCGATTTCGGGAAAATTTTGAGGACATCCTTTATGAATGGCCCCTAAATGAATGTATATTTAGTAATCTCACCACAGAGCGTTTAACGAACGCTGTTTCATTACCTCCAACAGTTAGAAAAATACTAACCAAGCGAATTGAAAGTCCTATGCACGCTAGTTACGACTGGTTAAAACCGTCGATTTTAAGTGGTTTTTGTAATTTCTTTTAAATTTGCCGAAAATGAATGCCGTAGAGCCGCAGTTTCCATCCTTCACATTTCGACGATTCGTTATTCCTCACCCCAGTTGTTCCTGATGAAGGCCAGGTAGCAAAAAACGATGGTTTATTAATTTATTGACTAAAACTGCGTGTGATTACTCGACAAAATATTTCTCGTTTAATTAATCTCTTATCAATCCTATCATTCGCGCACGTTAAGTATTAAATTGTAAACGGATTGTTGCTAAAAGCGTGAAAACAACAACAGTCACGTCTGGCCGGACTGACCACTTCTAATCAAAGAGAGCAGGCAACTTTTGCATAAACGAATGGTTGACCTCATTATTCGATACACACTAGCCACCAAACCAAAACTAAAAAACCACAAACCCCAAACTTTCTATAAGTGAACAAACCATTTTGACAAAACTGAGCAGACGACAGACGAAAACAGCAGCGCCACCGCCAAAAATTTTGCTAATTTCCCTTTCATCTCACCGACACTCGACGGGAACGCCAAACTTAGTTTGCAAACTTGATTTTCTAGTTTTTAATTTAGTAAAAACAGTTTGCTACGCCATTTGGTTTGGTGATTTACACACGACTACAGCTAAGCTTTTACGATATCGAGAAAAACGATAGAAACTGCGATGGACTCGAAGTTCAATTCTGCCCGGTTAGTGAATTCCTAACAATTGGGGTTTCGAAATGGCTCTCGTTTTTTATCGTTTATTTTATCGGAAATAAACCATACCGATGACGCTGATTAAGCGACTTCAGACACTACGCCGAAGGGAAATTGCTCGTCCATAAAATAAAATTCGCCATCTTGTTGGTAATCGAATTCGTAGAACGTCATGGTTACCACTTTCCTAACCGTGTTTTTTTCTTTTAAATTGTGTTGAAAAAAGTTAGTCGTCCTGAACAGAATAATGAAATCTCGTAATTCACGATTGTCTGATTATCCCGCGTCCCTGTTTACGAGCGTGTGAACTGTGAACGGCTTTTGAAGTATCTTTTCATGAAAATACTACCGAATATAGATTTTTCCGAAACGGAAGTAGAAGAAACGGTTATTTGATCATCGACTAGCTATAGGCCCACGTGTCCGGCATTGAGCGAAACTCTTCCAGGAACAGTGGAGAAACACGATAAAAAAAACAAGGGTTCTCCACGCGCCGACTTCCGGCGGAACACGGTGACCGCCGTGACGTCACCGTGCTCAATTGTTCCCGGAGGATCGGCTTTCGATTGAAGCACCCAGAGAAGCGATTGACTCCACTTTTTGTCAATAAAAATGACTGGAATACTTTCGCCTTTATAGGGTGTGAAACCTCACTGCGTAGTATTTTGTAAAGAACACTTTCGGCACTTTACATTATTTAGTCTTTCGCAACACCCTGGCAAGCAGCTCGGCGCGCCACGTAGTGTAATTTTTGAACGAGAGCAACACCCTTGACAGTAATTTGCACGCATTTTAAAGCGCTCTACGGCAATCGATGAACGAAATGGCTGCCATTTTTCCATGTTTCCCGGCAATTCTACCGCCAGCGCAATCGCCATATGCTTTTCGACGGTGCGGTCGATTCGAAAATAACGCTCATTTAAGGTGCGTTGACTGGCCAGTGAGGGGGGTCATTTAAAATATATAAAAAAGCAAGATGGCGTTAGGGCTAACGGGAGCATTAATATAGACAGCCTATATGCGTGGGAATCATGAATAAATAAGATAGGAGCGCGATGTGAAAATGACATTTCTCCAGAAAATGAAGAGAAAATTAGGAGTGGATGGCGACGCGCAATTTAATTGAGTTCTGAGGAAATAAGTCTCTCAATTTGCGTGTCACTAGATCACTCCATTAAAACTTGCGAAACACTTACTCTACGTCGTAACCGAATGTAGTTTTCATAAAATTCATCCAGTTTCGACAAAATGAAAATTGACGAAGGAGTTATTATTAAATTACGCCGCATTTCGGTAACGCTTTGCATTCCGAACAATCGTTTCAACCATCGCCAAATTCAGCTAGCTAAGATTTTGGCGTAAAATGCGTTTAAATTACGTCAATTAAGGGAGGGGGGGATGAGAATACAATCCTGTTCACAGGGACCGATCAGTGTTAAAAACGTGGTTTCGAAAAAAAAATGTTTAGAAAATCAAAACTCTATAGCAAGAAATCCCCCTTATAACAGCTTGTTTAGTAAACTCGTGTAAAACAGTGATTAATTTACATACTTTTACACGAGTATTTGGATTAGACTTAATTGTATGACCCATAAACTGGGGTAAGTTTGACTGATGTTTCATACCATTTTTTAATTAAAACTGAAATTTTAAAAATGACAAATTTTCTGATATACTTTACAGATTGACTGTCCAACGAAAAGTTTTGTATATTCTTTTTCAATTTTTAATAATTCTATATTTCAGCAGATTTTTTTTAAAAATGTGGGACAAAGTCACCTCGATCAGTGGTGACTTTGTCTTATGTCTTATATCTTATGTCTTATATTCTACACAAATGCGCATGAAAACTTCACAAAGTGTTGAAGGTTAATGCTGCCCAACTGTTTTTTACAAATTATTGAAACTCATATACAATTACGAATATTTTTGAACAAAAAAAAAACCAATTTATATCCAGGGAACATTGATAAGTCAAAATATGTGTAAATTTCAATGGTTGGTATGGTTTAATACAAGAAATATGCCAATAAATTGGTAGCTTAACAATTAGTTGATAAATATTATTAACCATTAATTTCTGGTTTCTAACGATACAAGTATTCATAAATGTGTTTGTATTTATTTGTAAAGATGGTATAAAGTAAATTGCTATGAAAAAAATAAACATACCCGTAATTATACTCAGAAAAGTAATGTAATTTTACCGAGACAAAGTCACCCCAAATTCTTCTATAAAATGACACGTTTCCCTAATCACATCAAAAGTACCTGAAACATCACACCGATTTGTTTAATTTGCATTTCATAATTAATATAATTATATGTGTGAATGAAAGTTCAGCTTTCTAGCTTAATTCATAGAGCAATGGTAAGATACATACGCAATATTAAAGAAGTTTATTGCGAGCTCTAAGTAACCAAAAACCAACAGTGAACAAAGAACTGGAAAAAAAGAATTTCAGCCGATAAAAGGCTGAAGAAAGCATTTGTATGTACAGCTAATAGTACTATCTACTGGAATCTGTCAAATTTTGAACGTTTAAAGGAAAATGGTGGAAAATGCCAAACCATGAATCTTTGTTTTTTTTTTGTTTTTTTTTGGTGGACAACGTCACCTCACGGTAGAAAAACTCACCCCGGTTTATGGTACGCATTTCTTATGTTTAAAACCTAAAGCAACGACCACACTGTAAGAAACATAGAGAAACATTCTGTTGCTAATAGGAAGCAATTTGATTCTATAAACAGACGTACGTAAACATTTTAGGTAACCAATTTATGTAAACAACTGACAGCATGCAGTTAGCACAAAAAACTCCTCTGTTTCCTCCAGTGTGGACATAGCTTATGACATCTCCATTTTCGTGCACCATTTAGAAGTGAATTCAAGTTTATTTTCTTTAAAAGTAAACGAGGCAATTTAAACAATTGTTTGCTTAACTAGATCGTGGAAATATTTTCTTTCCCTCGCAACCGTTGTTTAAGTAATATGATTTTTCGTTTACGGATTTTCTTGAATAGATAAATATGACAATAATAAAAAAATGTTTTTTTGCAATGTTGCAATTTGATAGTTCCTACTTACTGATATATTATTAAATTGAAAAATGCTACTTTTTGAACAGTTTCCCCCCCGAGGAGACGAATCGTTAATAACAACGAGGATAACAAAGTTACGCTAATAAGAAAAGTTGTGAGGTCGGGAACAAAAGCGCCGCCTGTGTGCGGATTATCCTCTCCAAGTTTTAATAAACAGAGCAACCGTCCGCTTATTTCCCTTTATTGCTAATAATTACTCGGAGCTGATGGAAATGACACCAATTCCGAGTAACTCGGCGTTGTCATCGCACTAGATATTGCCTAGTGAGGGGGCTCAACACCAGGGGGCCTCCGATTGAATTGAACCCGTGCCAAAATAAATACAGGGTGCCTTTTTTACCCCCCGACGCTCGTGTTTAGCCAAGTGTCAAGCGCGGATAACGAGACCGGTCTATAAATAAAGACAAATGCTAAGAATAATTTCTCGGAATTGTTTCCTCAAGCTGTTTCGGAAATTAATTTTCCATGAATGATCGTAAGTATAGAAGCATTGATGGACGCGAGCTTCTAGGCGAGTGGTCGACCCTATTTTAGAAACGTCTCAAGCCGCATTCTAGTCGAACTTGAGAAGAAGAAAGAATATTGACAATGACTGCAACTAAATTCCCATATTGGGGCAGTCAACGCGACTCAAATATCTAGTAAATTCTCCAATGGCATGTCACTATAGATAATGTTAGATGTAGCGAGATAAAATACATGCGATGAAAAAAAGTTAGGAAACAGAAATACCGGGTATTGCGCGTAAACAGTTCTTTCCTACAACAAATATTATTTTATCCGTATTAATAACGATATTAATTACGGAGCATTTTTTATACTGTATTTAGTTTACTTTTTTCATTTCTTATGCATTCGCCTTTAAAACGCTGCAATGAACACAATGATTGACTTATCAAAAATTGCTCTCGGAAAATGGCACAAAAGTCCCGTGTTCACCGCCCTTTACATCATGTACAGTATGTTAACAGTGATCGGCATCTACCAATGTATATATTATGCAACTAACCGTACCCGGGCCCTACTTACCGATAGTGACTTTATGCAGCGACGAAGTAGGCCTAATGAACGAAATTCAACTAATCTTGACCGCAGCACCCCCATACCACTTCAGCAAAGGCGCTTCATGGATCACTTGTTGCCCACTAAACCACATACATCCATACAGCTCTTCTTTTTATATATATAGATAGGAGGAATATTAAGGGTACTCAGAGAGGCGTTAAATTGTGCTCGATTTAGGTACAATTCACCGATTATGACAAATAGACGATATTTATTTTGAAGAGCCAAGCGACGTGACCAAATCCTGAATATTCATCGGTATGCCGAATTGTCATCGAAAAATTAAACGACGGAGAAAACATTGACCTCCATGGCGGTCCTCGAAATGAGTATTCAGGATTTGGTCACGTGGCCTGGCTCTTCAAAATAAATGTCGCATATTTGTCATAATAGTTGAAATGTGTATATCGAGAACGCTTTAACGCATCTCTGAGTACCCTTATTGAGTTGAACAAGAAGATCTAATACAGTACAGTATATGGTACCTATAAACTTCATGAGGTAGTGATTGGCTCCTGGACAATTTTGCCCCCGAAAATGGCAATCTAGCATAACATTCATGTTAGCAGTGATTGCAATACGTATTTCATCAGAATGAAAGTACATGTACATGACTAAAAAGATCGTGGACAAGTCATGGGATGGCCCACGATTTTTGTATTTTAACGAATCTTTCATCGAGATCTGACTGGCTATAATTCCTTTACCCTCTGATCCGGATCATAGGTTTGACACCCCTTAATCTATTCAGTAAAAAACATTTCGCAACCACGCACTCGATTTAGAATGATTATTTCTAAGGAGGATTATACATTAAAAACGTAGTGGAGCGTAGGGCTTTCCCCCTGTCGTTAGCAAGAGTCCTAGGCAACAGCAGCGCCGTTGTGCTCCTATACGCTCGGGCTAAGTGGCGCTTCGTCGCCTCTCCGGAGCGTCGTAAATTTCGACAAAAGGCATTGTTTTTGAAAAGGGCAAACAACGGAGTTGTTCGCTCGATCAGCCATTAACGGCTGCATTTCGATGCCATTTAAAGCAGCCAGCGAGAGAACGATCCAATTAAGAAATCAAGCGAGCGTTCAGCCATCTTGCTTTTTTTTTCTTTTTCTTTTCTTTCCTTGTTTTTCGATGGGAAAATAACGAGAAAGGAGGCGATTATTGGTAAAACTTTCTCAAGGTTTTTTTCGCCGTTTTTGTCGTAAACTCGTTCGGCATTTGAATTGCTGGCTGTTTTCAATGGTCCGTATCATCGTCATTGTTCGCCCCGACTAATTATTTTCACCATCAATTATGGTTGGATTTTGCGATGCTCGGCGTAATTATTCATGGCTCAGCCCGTTCATAAATTATAATAAATTACGAGACGAATTAGCATATTTGAACGATTTAGGCGGAAGAAATCCACCCGCATTAATCAACGTCAACGTTTGATCTTCGGATCTTGTCTTTTACATTAAGATGGAGAATGAATACTAGTGACGTCACCACGCACCGAGATGTCTAATACACTGAGCGTCAAAACATTTTGGTCGTTCTTGACCGACTAGCAGCGTCATCTGTGGTCACGCGAGGCGAAAGAGTCTCGTGCAAATGACAGTGAGCACTCCTAGAACTTTGAAGATTGATGGAAAAAAGCAAGACTGACTTACCCTTTGGCGATGACCATGCGAAGCTGATTGGCCTAAAAATGAAAATGTAAACAGATCAATGAAACGTGTGAGAGCTCTCGATCTGACAAAAATGAAATTGTATTTGGATAATAAAAATATCGGTATTTCTCAACATACGAGTCATTAAAAGATAAAACAACGTGCCAAATAAATCAGTACATTAAGCTAAATGATTGATGACCAATCGAAAAGTTTAAAAAAACATCCATTATTGTTTGATTCATTAGTATGCAAACTAATCAATGCAATGATGAATAATTAAATCTAATACATGTACAGGAATATAGTTGGTTCAGTCGGTTCGATATGTCCATCGAATTTATCTGCGGTAAATTATTAATTAAACGTGAATTAACGTATATGTACTGCATGTATACGCATTGTTGGCATTGATGTTTATACATACACCATGACTGGTGATAGACATCTATATCATTGTTATTAAAAAAAACTTCGCTTATTAATTCTCCGTCCATAATCTTAAGTATTCAGTTGATGATAGATGCCCGCCAAATTCCTTTATAATCTCGTTTTAGTCCTATCTCTAACGTGGAAAACCTAATTCGTTTTGATCAATTTTGATAATTATATCGCCATATTTACGAAAAAATTTCGCTGTAAGACTAAAAAATAGCCCGGGACACTCTATAAAGGCGCAATAGCGCCATGCGGATAAAACCTCCAATAGGCAATGAGGCCATTAATCAGCTTTTTATCATTTATTGCGAAATTTAAATTTCGTGACGTCTCTCGCTATTTCACGGTTCCGGAGTGTTATTGATTCGCTAATAACAATGATTACTTCGCTCCATTTTCATAAATCCTTCGAACAAATTCCCGTCTATTAAGAGTATATATCACATCGAGTGAGCTGGTAATTGTACGGGAGAGAGGCATTGCAGAAACATGCCGATAAAATGATCGCATGCCCCAATAGGCATGTACGTGTCCATGCATATATTATATAGGAATAGTAGAGGGCGTGCCAAGCGCAACTTCTATTAATCTACTAGAAAATGAACTAAATAATTGGTTCATGGACAGAGAATTAATAAGCGAAGCTTCTTAATAACAATGGTAATAATGATATACATCACCATTCATGGTGTAAAGAGGCATATACATGTACAAACATATCAGTGTCATCATTTGAGTATGCGAAAATCTATGTACATGTATATAAAAAAGAGCTGTATTCAATTCAATTCAACTCAGTACCCTACAGTCAGCAACTAAATGCCATATGGTAGGGGGGTCAAGCCCATTTT
>JAQGBX010000854.1:0-29783 GCA_034698745.1 Megaphyllum sjaelandicum
AACCTCTCTAACGACACAAGCAGATTTTTCATATCTCTAACGGTTAAGAAAAAAATTGAGTGGTGATGGACTTATGACTCACCCTGTATACTAGACACTTTCATTCTTATTGAAGTTAATAATTTAAATCGGTAAGAAACCAAGAAACTTATTAAAGTGTGAAATGCAGGAATACATTTATTTCTAAATAGCACTGTTTTTAACTAAAGTATCCATTTGTATATTCTGTTCTCTGCGAGGGTTTGCTACTGTAACAAGACTTGAGCACAAATTTATTCCACTCCATCTATTGTGTAATCCAAATGCACGTGCCACCTTGAATTATTTAAAATCTATCAAGGTGACGTACCATTCAAACCGAAAAAATTTATCTGTTTATTCGTAAAACAGCGAATAAAAAAATAATTATACGTCTGTACTTCTGTAATCGGTTTTGATAATAACATACAGGCACGTGTAAGGAAATTTCAGGTAAAATGTATTCTGCGATTATCTACTCAATACAACTCTTATAATCTGACTTAAATTGTTTGCAGCATGTTTTATTCTGCATACATATACGTCTATCAAACGTTCGGTTAATTTGAGGAAAACTGCGTACCATAAAAAGTCTTGCCAATAAAGTGAACAAGGACTATTGATTAGCCTAAAATGACAATGTTTGTAGACGCCGCTTTTTTATTTACGCGCATAAATGACTAATGAAGTTACTTGCAAGCCTTAAGTAAAAAAATTGTCAGATTGTAAAATTGTAAAAAAATTCTTATGATAATAATATTCTAATTTTGTGGAGATGATAATTAGTAAGACCAAGTTAGCACAAAAAAGTTAAATCTTGCTTCAATAAGCACTTCATTAGCGATTTTTCCCAATTATAAATATCCTATATATTATATAACGGCAACGGGGAACACGTGGCTTTAATTGCATTTAAGTCATTTAGATCTAAACGTCACCTCTAATAATTCATCACTAATTTAAAAAATCCCACTTCAAAGGTTTAAATAACCCGCAAATTTGACATGTGCTAATTAAAATTGGATATTTCTAATTAAATATTTATCATTCTAAAGTTGGCTAGCAAAAACAGAATACTTAAGCGTTTAATAGTAAAATCCATTAGTGGAATTTAGTTAATGCATGCATATTTAAGCTCTCTTTTGTGATTTTCTCGGAGGTGACTAATAAGGAATATCAGTACATGGCAGAGAAAATTGTAAATGTGTATTTCATTAACGAACATTAAACACATTACTTTGCAAAAATTCTAAAGCCTTACCTCCAGGGTCTAATATTTTATATAAGCTTTACAATTACTTTCAGCTTCCTGTAATTACCGCCAGTAATTAACAACAGGTCCCTTAGGGAATTTAACAGGAATCAATGCAAATTTGAACATCCTATTAAAATAGCTAACGTAAATAACATTAATGAGCTTATAAAAGATGAGAGGCTAAATGGATTAAGATTTTTTTCCTTTTCCGACTGAAGCGCATTTTCGCTTCTGTCTTGTAATAAAATGGAAATTACGCTCGTATAAGAAAAGGAAAGTGTAATCAATAATTAACTTTATATCTAAGATGCATGCCAATATCTAAATTAATGGAAGGCAAGTTTAGGACCTTTGCAAACTTGATAATCTTGCAAAAATGGATGGTTGAGAGTAATGGATTATTCTTAGATTTATATGGCTTCAATTAAAATTTGGTAAGATTTTGAAATGCTTGGCCTTACTAAGGTCAAAAAATCCATAAAGAATGATCTGCTGTTAACAGATGTGCCTTACGCCTGAGGAATAGCAATCACTGTTGACATCTAGGTTAACAGTGGTTGCCTGTTAATTTAAAATAACTTCGATAGAAAGTCGAAGGTAAATAAATAGAAGATAAAAGGAATAAAAGTATAGTGAAATAATTGAAAGATATGAAGTAAAGGTAACATTTTTAGTATATGTGGTAATTTGTAAATGTCCATATACAATGCTTGGCCGATTAAAAAATCGACATTAACGAATATTATAGTATCTATAAATAAGTCACCATAAATGTGATGGTTAAAAAATAACGATCGTAAATTAAAAGAACGATAAGAGTAAATGAATCTGCCCCACCATTTTATCTAAAAAAACCTGCATGTTGGACGTCTGTTTACAACAGACGTTTAGTTTTGTTTACAAATACAGTAGAACTCCACTTATCCGAATCAATTGGAACCGGACCCCATTCGGATAATCAAAAATTCGGATAATTGGATTCTTTATGAAAAACATTATTACAAGTGCTGTACATGTACATTTTAAATGAAAGTCATTGTTTGCTGAACATCTCGGTCAAAGTAAGCTGTTTGACTGTCTTAAATCGTTTTCGGGCAGCCAATGTGAAGAGGAAATCTTTAGAAAATTTCCGACGTAAATTTATTTTCTGAAAGCGATTCGGATAGTCGGAGTTGGGATAATTGGAGTTCTACTGTACTGTTTAGTGCCAATCATTTTAGTAATTCTCGCTTAATTTCTTCTAATTAATTTTTATTGAAAATTTAACGACCACTCTTCAGTTCGAATTTAAATTGACCTAAAGGACAGGGGAAAATGCTATCAACTTTAATATGAACATATAAATGAATATTTTAATATTAAAAATTAATTTGAAAAAATCGTTGCCATCGTACGTGTGAGAACTGTCAACACTACTTACATTTATTTATTTTTATCCGACTGAGATAAAATATGTAGGTTTGATTCAGAAAAAAAAACGATGGATGTATGAAAGCAAAGATCTTCTGTTTATAGTCCATCGCTTTTAATATATAAATAAACGAGTTTTAATAAAGAAAATTATTAATAAACGATTGTTCGGCATTAACTTAAAATCTTTAGGATTGTTGACACAAAATGGATAGGCGTAGTAATTTAGCCGTACGCAATATTGCATATGACGACTCTGTGATTAATACCAATGAACGCAATTTGCAGTTGATATATACGGAAGAACAACTTTTAATGAGAAACTCAAGTAGAGAATTCGTAAAATGCCAATTGTACACCCGAAACGATATTAGAAAATTATGAAATAAACTGGCAATAAATGCCAGTACTGATATCGTGGCAGTCGTAAGCCATACTCGCGGAGAATGCGATTCATTTAATTTATGACTAAAATTGCGACTGCCGTGGACAATTGTGCGTGACACTTAAAAGGCATCCTCAATTATTTTGTACGAAATTCTTGCTCGTGGGGAGAATAGCTATATCCAATACAGCATTTATCATCTAACAACAATAAAGCGTTAAATGTCACGGCACAATATGGGTTGTACACTGGACAATTGAGAGGAATTTTGAAAAAAGTCGATAGAAATTTGGGTTTGCATTATGCTCGTTGCTGCTTGATTCGCTCCATAGTTGCTTTTTTGCGAAAACAAGCAAGCGCTTTCGTATAACTGTTATTTGAACAATGCAAACAAGATCGCTCGCAATGTGCAACAGATATAAATAGTACTTTAGAATATTTTAATATTAGCGATTAGTTCTTTTATTACGCACGCGTGCTTTCATTTTAACAGTCGTCTTTTGTATAGGCAAACTGTCGGCATAAAATAGGCCTTCAAATAAACATCTCGAAGCAGTATCTGCCGATTCAGGCAATATGCATCGATTTTGCTCAGTATTATAATAAGACTTGCATTAATCCTCCCACGCATATTTACGTCCTTGCTGCTTTTTAAATATAAATATAGCATACATTTTTGTTTACATTGACAAAAATCTGCGTAATATTAAACTACCATTTTAAACGTTCTTATGCATAGTCGTTTAATTATGTAATGTATATATTATTTGACAGTTGAAAGTAAGGTTGATTAGGCTAGTTTCATATGAAAAAAAACCTTTTGATAAATGTTAATTGGAATTTCCGATGGGCAAAATATATTCAAGTTTATAACAACCCTAATACAGTATATTCCTAGTTCAGAAATGCAGCATCAAATATTGAATTGCAATGCGCTCGTATATTTATTTCTCAATATATTAACGCTGCGTTTAAATCGAATTTTCCAATCTATGCAAATGTAGAAAACAGTATGCATTTAAATATATTTTAAAGCTATAAATACATTGCTCCGAATGCGTTTTAATAAAGTATTATTTGAAAAATACATTTTCAAGGATATATTTAAGATGTGGTTTTACCAGATGCGAGTTTACCTGAATGTTTTAATTGGAGTGATATTTGTCAGATATAGCGAAGAAATAACGCGTAATTTGCGTCTCTTCGCAAACCTATCCATAGGCTTCAGACTCATGCATCATTATCACTAAGTGATAAAAAACAATCATGGCCTAATTGCCACTGCATGTTTTATTGATTTTAATTTTTTTCGTCGGTTGTACAGATAATTTGTGATCCCGCAGGCGTCCTATATTACAAAACTACAGCCTAAATTAACGGGATCTGTGACAAGATTAAATGCCTTGTTTACAGAATATAATATTTAACCGTAGTATGTGGAAAGGTTTTAAAGGAGAACGTGCACGCCTACATAAATCATGCGATAATGCGAACATAAGCAATCACAACACATGAACATATCACATTTTTTGCAAAGTATGAATATTTTATAAGGTAGCTAGGTCAGACCAAAATTGCAAATGGTTCCGTTGTAAACTTGTCCATTTTGGCATATTACTGTATTCATCTTGATTTTAGAAAGATAGGATTGCGAATATTCAAAATATTGGTTGTTCACTGAATTTAATTTATTCGATCAAATAAGTACTTATATAAATATAAAGATCCATAAAATTATCATCGTAGTGTAGCCTACATGCCTTTGACGACAAACTTTACATCATCAACAACAGTGCTAACTAATTAAAATCCTAAACGTTACGTGGATATTTAAAAAATCCTTCACATCTCAACAACTTTGAACCAAAACATAGCATTTGTTTTCCATTATTTAACTTAATGACCGGCTCTAGCTACTGACGATGAATTTATAAAGCAATACATAATTAAATGACTTTCATGAGAGCAGTGCCAATTAAATTAACAGATGATTTGCGCACTATTAGCAACATGCGTGATATAGATACACTGTACTTTGAAATTCTAGTGTCATGAAAATTAGGAATAAACGTCAAGAACGAAAAGGCATTTTAAAAATACAAATATTGAGGTTTATACACGTATTACATATTGTCCCACTTGTGATAACATACAACGTATAATGACCGTTTAGATAAGGCTATGTCGAAAAAAAAAGCATATGTATTTGTGAACATTTAAAAAATGGGTTTTTAATCGTGAACTAAATTGTAAGCTAGTGTGAGTTTAATTATTTAAAAAATACGACAAAGTGTTTTAGGATAAATTATTTTTAATTATATCTAGAACTAGATCGAAAAAATGTGTATAAGAAAATATATTTAAGTACTGATTTTTGTAATAAAAATACACAGCAATTGCTTGCATGTACACGAGCAATGTATTTGTACATGTATAATGTATGTAAGCAACATTTTGCACGGGTCGAAAATTTTAGCATGTCACAGTTCGAGCTTAATGCCCTGTGCACGTCTTCCAAATCCGTACCGTAATTACGTCACGTGCGTGGCCGCGCATTCGTTTATATGATATTTGCAACCGCATCCGTGTTAGTTGAAGTTAATCCAACTTTTCCCGTCTGATCAATTTTAACCGTTATTTTGAAGGATGTAAAAAAAAATACGTGAAACGCGAACCGGTTACGTGCGGCGTGACGTCACGCTATAAAGTTCCGGTGACGTTACTACAGTACGGATTTGGTCGATATGAATAGGCCATAAGTTAGGTAGCCGATATTATTGCTAACGCTGGTGAAAATAAATTAATAGATTATCAAATTTAACGAAGCATTGCGCAGCTAATGATTTTAGCGCAATCTAAATGCAAATTTCATCTACCTAATTGTCCACTCCTGTTACGAGTCGCTGTTACATTGAATTTAACCTCGCGGCAGATATTTACCGAATCGTCTGTTTGCGTCAAGTGTTGGCTTATTAATTGAAACGATCGTTGTAGCTTGGAAAGCCATTTAAAAGCAAAGTGATTGGACAGTGCATTACTGTTGATAAGCAACTAATGGGTGGAAAAACTTTGATGACGCAACGTTATTAACTTGAAGAAAGGAATTGGCTAAGTGGTCAATTTGAAACACTTTAGACACCAAATATCAGCAGCAGAAAAAATGGGCTACTATAAAAACCTTCATCATGTTTCTAAAGCTGTCAAATGCAATCGGATCTGGAATTTATCCACTGACGAGTAAAATTTCAAGTCCGCAAAAACAACGTGTATGACGTTAAGTATATAGACGGAAGAAAAAATCTCTTATCGTTGGGTTAATGCAAGGTTTAGGTGAGCAGTTTACACACAAAAAAAAAAAAAAAAACGGTACATAAAAGTGAAATGGCCACTAAGTACTTTGAACTCTTGCCAGACAACATAATTAAACTGGTATATTAACTTTATAGCGCTTTGCAAATAGTTTATTTTATAATATATAATGAAAATTGCATTTTTTGCGAATGTACTGCTCATCATATACACGGTCTCCTCAACAGTGTTATCTATAACTCTGCAATTGCTTCACAATCCCTAGATTAAATTTAAATTATTCATGGCTGCGTTCAATTTAAATGGGTTTCGACGTGACAACATGACTATGTAGGGTTTTTAAAACAAATTGTACAGTTAACGTGTTCAATGTAAATTTTCAAATTCTTAACCGTTCATGATCTCAAATGAGGCTTTTGTATGTGACTAACAGCAATTTGCACCTTCTTCGTTGAGAGGTTTTAAAGATTACAACCCCATTAAGAAAAAAATCTTTTAGCATTTTACTGTTTAATTTAAGAAAAAGGTTAATTTTAGGTTAAGGCTAAAGTTGCGTTCCTCTATGAAATAGTGGAAACTGAGAATAAATGTCACGAGATACGATACATGTAATTTGCACAACTTGAACTTTTTGCCAGAGGTATTATTACTGCAAGTTGATGTCCCCATAATTGGCTTCATACGACACCATTAATGCGCGATACGGCGCAGGTTCGGTGCAACTCCATTTATCATGTGGCTGCGACGAAGCATTCAAATAAGGTAATTTAAGCCAGTACATAAATGCTCTGACACACAGCCAAAGGATTGGGCTTAAATGACGCTCAGGTTTTGCGCACTACTTTATTTTCCCACTGCTTCTTCCCAAAAAAACCAATAACGCTGACAGCGGTTTGACGGAACGTTACGTAAAAATAGTTGCTTTTTATTTAACATAAAAGGAAATTTCCCTAAAAACCAACTGCTGGCGCCTATGAAAATCAGATTGAAAGCGCTGGCGCAATATAAACAAGTACTAAAAACTCGTTTTTAAAATCCTATTTTACAAATAACGTGGCATGATATCGAGTGTTTGCAATGTTGAAGTCAGGTTTTTCTACCAACAATAAGCCACGAGATAAATAGCATCACCATTCGAAGGGCACATTTGTACGCATTTGACACTGGCACGACCTAGTCCGTAACGAAATTGTCAATGATGTCAAACCTAGAGTAGCTCGTATTCGCCGGCATCTATTGGTAAACCGCGCCAGAGTGGTTCTGTCTGCAATGATTGTCCCCATAGACTAAACCCTCCATCATGTATTTGCTTCATTGCACTCAAACACCTAGCCATGTTTACACAAATTAGCCACGTTGAGCGCAATGATACTTATGAACAAATGTAAGTAAATAAAAACGAGTTACGTGCTGTCAGGCGCGGGCTTCAGCGCAGTACTAAATGTTAAATGTTTCGAGCTTGGATGCATTTATGAAACTCGATAATGCTCAACGTGGTCTGTTTTACCAATTCGCTTATACATGTAGGTGTTGGGCAACGCTACAAATGAGAGTTTTAGTACTCCTGTTTGCGGTTTCTCTTCAGATTCATGGCGTCATGTGGTCAACTTAATTATTTCGCCTCATTCTTCAACAAACGGCAACATGGTCGAATTTTCTCTCGTTTTTTGATTAAAGAAGACAAGAATTTGGCCATAAAATCGTAGGCTGATGTACCAAGAACAATGGCCGGTTCACTGCATGCTCCGGAATTCGCTGACAAAAATTTGACCCGGAATTAGTATTGCTTGTTCTGCATTGTGAGCTTCTGGATGCACGCATGCGCGACATGAATGCTTATTTGCCGAACCGAATTTTTATATTTCAGTTTAAAAAAAATATACGGGTGTGTTTTGCCTGCTAAATTTACGTTGAAATTATTTTAGAAGGGATGCACGACGGGATCAAAACAGAATGCCGAAGGAAGTAAAGAAGAACCTAAATATTTTTCAGAAATGAAAGATTCTAAGAATGCGTAATTTTTTTCCAGATTCTTGTTGATGTTATTGCGTATGTAAATGTGCAGTCAGATACGGAGAACTTCGCTTTCGTATACGAAACGCGCATGGCATTTCATAACGTTTTTGTTTGTTTTTTCCGAGTTCAACAGACATTTCCAGGGTAAAACAAATTTGTGAAGTGAATACGAATTCTAGGCAAGAAATCGCACCTTTTTATTAGGATAGCAAATTCTAATAAGGTTTAGGTTGCGGTGATTTCCCCACAACCAAACAGGTGTACAAAAATGCCAGAAATTAAGGCAGTTTTTCATATATGAATTGCTTCTTCAGTATTTGAAACCGATGATAGGTCCATCAATATCTGTGTAATATTATTCTTTTTTGGCGATCGCATGTAAATTAAGCGTTTGAAATAAGAATGTATGGAAATAGTTAACGGTTAATATTGAGCCATTGCAATAATTAAGTTTACTGCATTAATTCTGAATGTTTTTTGTTATGGATAATATTGAATCTTACAAATAAAAAATGTTCAAATATGTCTAATTTCCCTAATTTACGCCTTTGGCGACAGAGTAAGAATACACTGAATGCTTATTTCAGGCGCTTAATCTCGGCGTACACTAGCGTCACTTAGCGGGATAAGAATACGGCATTGAGGGCGCACACAGAGAAAGCTTAGCCGATCCAGGCTGAGCTTACAATCTGTAAGAAGATTTATACGACACAGAGTGGCACACAGATCACTATTGGTCAAAAGTGTAGCCATCGATTGTATGCCGCCTATGTACCGTTAAAACCTGTCCTGAACTCAACATGAGATGCTAATGCGCATGTGGAAGCTTTTACGCGGAATGTTTCACCTATAGCATAATTATGCATGCAGTGCATGCCGCCACCAAGCACACTGATCATCACGCTGATATCAGCGTTCATTGTACGTTGAAAAGCTGGAAAAAATAAGCTGAAACAAGCACGAAAGAAACTGAAAGAAGCACGTCGAAAGTAAGCATTCAGTACGTTCTCACCCTTAGATATGAAAAGTGATCCAAAGTCAGAAACATCGAATTTATTTTCTGATATTTAAGTCAAGCATCTTTTATGTCTCCAAGCACATATAATTAGAGCAACATTGGAGTCCTCAAATATTGAAATGCAGCCATTCGATTTTACCCCTGTAAGTAAAATCCTTTTTTTGGAAAGAAATAATAATAAAAAAAACCTATGCTATACTTCATGTTTCCATTAAAGAACTAACAAATCAAAATCCTACATACAATCCAATAGTATAATAGTTTATGAACTATATACTTATAATAATATTATTCGTATTTACTTTCGAATGTTTACTTTGCCTGCGGATTATTATTTCAGCATTTTGATAGCATATTTAAAAACAGCAATGGCAATGTTTACATGATAAAAGAATAAAGAAAAAGCTTTAATATCTCAAACAATATTATTCAAGCTTATCCTTGCTATCAATTTTATTTTAACAAATACATATAGCAATAGAAGATTAATATATAAGAATGGTATATGAATTTCTGAGGTAATTGTATACGTATACATGTACGTGTATAAACAAGTAGAAGATGAGGCGCATGTGTTTTCAAGTAGTTCTGTGCCCAAATCGATTCCTTGAACGTAAAAATCGCATTGAATTTCTCAATTGCGCCAGAGCGCAACATTCATTTTTTAGTCATTTAACTTAAGCTTCATGCAGTGTAATCTGCAATTATATTCTGATTGAAGGATTTTCAAGCGTAAACTAATGGGATTGCATATCAACAAAATGTTTTGAGGATGAGTTTATTGTGCTGGGCTTTCGGAAATGTTTTTTTTATGGATTTAAACAATGGTATTTTAGAGCCTAACTGTTTGCAGTGGCAATTTCCGCCGCATTACATATAACTTTTTTTTTTCAAAAAGCTCCAATTTAGTTGAAACATCGCTCTTATACAGTATATTGACACTATTTTCGAAATAGCACAAATTTCCATTATCGCTAGTTTGTCGAAAAGAAGTTTATCTACCAATTTCTTTTTTATAATATCTGCAATATGTGGATAATTGTTTTAATTTTTTTTAATACGAAAGTTGAAATAGCAATACGTGAGTACTTTAGTTCCTGTGTCAACCCTACCGAGAGGTTCTCAGTTATAGGAAACAAATATTTCTAAGATTTATCGGCTTTGAGAAGTGAATTTTTTTTAGAATCTAACATTATAAACTGCATGTGTACACGTTCAGATGAAAACTTAATAAATCTTCGCAATTATTTTCAAGCGTCTATAGAATTGTAAGGGATAAGGGTGTGAAGTTCTGTTATTCGCTTACTTGTAAGTAAAATGACCACCGTATGTAATGTGGAATATTCGTACTGAACGCGACTAATGCAATTACCAATGATAAATGACAAACACGTAGCGAAACTGTCCAAAAAATAAAAAATAATCGGGGTACTGTTGATTGATGAACATGCTGATAGCGAACCTGAATAAGCGAATCAACAGATTACCACTTTGTCCTATGAGCTTGACATGAGTTTTTTTACGCTACGGCCAATTCTATACAGTATAACCTTTCCCCCCTATATACGAGAAATCCAATAATTGAATTCTTGAGAGTTGCTTGAACACAACTTTGCAAACTTTTAGAATTTGAGTTTGCAAATTATTTTTGGCTCTATTTTAGAAAATCTATAAACACGCCTGTTCCATAGCTCCCAACATTTGAAAAGAAAAACGAAACAAGACAGTATCATTATTCGTGCATGCATTTGTCAATTCGTGTACCCTGTTTTTTGTAAATGCTAGAAATGTTATAAAAAAAAGCTCGAAGAGCAAATGTTTTCGATTAGTTCATTCTAAAATTAAGTTTAACAAACATCGATCTATTGCATATGTGCAACTAGTTATACACTTTTAATTCATAATTTTCATTCTTAAAAGTTATAATGATATTAGAAATGATAAAATCATAGCGATATAATTGATATTTTTATTTCAACATTCAGCAAATTAAAATGTTACCACGGTGGCAATGTTTTCATTTAATATATTCTAATAAAGAAAAATTTCGAAAATAATGTAGGCTGCAGTTTGGGAAGCGGCGATGAATGTGCTATTTTGTCTTCTTCTTAAAAAGTAATTTCATTTTCATCCTCTTTATACCAGTTTCACAACAAAGCATGCGCGCAATACGAACAGGCACAAAATCATGCTGAACAATTTGCGTGTAAATTGCCACGACGCTACCGAGCATCTTAATTTCTGTCTACCCTTATTAAAATATGGAAAGCATAAGCTAGCTTACGGTGCGGAAATCCTACTCAAGCCACCATTCATCACGCGAGAACAATCAGAACGTGGTTAAAGGCTCGCGAGACGAACATATCTTCTACCCGATAGCTGCACCATATAAGCCTAACTTAATAAAGCAACTAATTAAAGTATGATTAAACTTAAGAATGGACTAATTCAAAGCGTCGACAAACTTTTCGACTGAATCAAATTGCGCATAGGCAAGAAATTTAGAAGAAAACAATAACCAACATTTTCCAAGTTCTAAATAACGATATGATTTTCTACAGATATACATGCACAGTATTTGCAATGTTATACATGTAATGTACAGTAAATGCAAGTATGTATCATCGCGGGTCAAGTCTCGCTTGTCTCGAGTATTCCAACATGTAGTTTTTATACTGGTCTTAAAGTATGCATAAATCTGGATAGCATACTGAATAAATAATTGCCAAACTGTCATGCATAAGTATGAGAAAGAGCTTAAGAATAAGTGACTTATTTTATCTGAAAATTTTGCAAATTTGTAGGAGTTATGGCTAAGAATAAATCTGATGACTAGTTAAACATACTATTACAGGCGCTGGTAGAGCTAGACATTTCTAGCTAATATTCAGCTCTATAATATTGAAATAGCGATTGACTGCGCGAGCACTGTCTTTTTTATTAAAAAGCCGATATGCCTTATTTACTTTTTAATTTGCGAATGCAACCTCCCAAATGATTCCCATCTTATAAAAAATAAACGAAGCGATGTGCATTAGCATGTCTCTAACTAGATCTTTCTACAAATAGGAAAAAACTATGTGAAATTGAAAAACGCTTGAACATCTGAGTGTAATACGCATAAATTCTACGTTTTATTTTGGGATGACCCTAAAGAATAATGTATAGAATTTTATTATGCATCCTTTAGATAATATTCAAAAACCACCATCCATCCATGGAGGTGCTTGTCAGCCAATGATCGAAGCATAAACATGTACTTATAAACAGTATTGTGAAGCATGACAAAGCGTTGGCGTAAAGAACAAAGCAGTTTATGAATACTTAACAAACCTAGGCATATCAAACTTCTATGCGGTTTTTTAAATATAGAGTTATACAGTAATTAAGCTGACAGAATATATTTAGGTATAGATTTTCTTAAACTACAATGAAACACTAACATCATTATTTTTGAAAATGTCAATCCTGCTTCGGCAGAAATTCAAAGTATACCGTAGATAGCGTTTATACGTGTATTGATTTAGAAGAGGTTTCGAATTTTATATACAGGAAGTCGGTTTACAAGGGTATATAAAGCTTAAAAAGCCAACTATGAGCGTATTTAGAATGTATATTTCATCTAAAAAAATGCCAATATGAATTAAGTATACGTATTGTATAACATTTAATGTTCTGATATCAAAAAGAGAATATTTTTAGCTAACATTTATGCATTTTTATCTTCATAAAATTATTATCATCTCGTAATTTTGTAGCAGAACTCGAAATGCAAATTCAATTAAAAGGGGCCGTGGAATCCCGAAAGGAATAAAGTCATATCTCAATCCATTTTATTGCATTTATGATGCGAAAAACACCAAAAAAATAATTTCCCAATAGAATTATGTGAATCTAATAAAGGCAATGATACTTTAAGCATTAAGATACTAAGTCATGTACATGTAAGTCATTTTATCAAGGAAATTCCTTTTTCTACAAATGCAAATAATTTAAATTTGTGTTATATTTGCATTTGCTCTTCTGACAATGTTTCCATAAGTGATTACATTTTTCAGTACTATTTCAGTAATTTAAAAGCACCCGAGTGTACACTCGGGTACTCCGAGGGTACTCTTTTTGGACAAGTGGAATTCGCCATTAATGTGAACAATGTGTACAGTATGTATACTTATGGTACTCTAAAAGAGGTACACATGGTGGTGGTCACGTGTTCAAATTCGACATGAAACGGAAAATGTACTCATGGTTATCATTGTTTTACAACCAATAAATACCCCTATTTTTCCATGTGACTTCAAGACTGCCAAATTAAGCACGATTCGCACAGCTTCTGCCCGAATACCACTGCTGTTGGTTTATAGTACTTATTCCCTCGATGTTCCACCGATGCAAATTTCAAGTATTATTAGCTGTATCATAAAAATAAATGTTGAATACATTTTTTACTGTTATACTTTAGTTACGTTTAAAAATGAAGGTTGTAGGCAGAATTAATAGTGCGGTGATGTATAACAAGTTAACACATTAATATTTGCAAGAATGGTAAGTCAAATTTTCACGGCGGCAAATGATCAAACATTCTAGCTATAATTCCCATGTGCATTCGCCGTGCAATCAAATTCGCAAATTCCAATAAGTCTCTCTGGAGTTTATGAACTGACCTATGAATCCTCAAAATCATCGATCCAAATAATCACATTTTCAACATATACAGCCATTACTTTACTGCCAGTAAATATGGGTACCAAAATTCATTAGGTGCACTGAAGATTACTTTTTGCGCGTCATCGGAAGGATCACGTAATTCAATAGTATATAGTAACATTCTTAAGAGCATTTGGTCCTAAACCATCTTATGATGAAAATGGGCTCATAAATACGGTTTAATGCTCCTATTTAGGCTATTGTTTTTGCCTGGTGCACAGAACTAGGAACAGGTGGTGGAGATAACAGCTTCACAAATAGGGCTAGTATAATGCATGTAGGAGTGTATGATAGGCCATCAACAAAAGCCCTTTTTGCGCAAATGTTGAAGGATGAAAAGAGAGGAGAATTTGACCGCCCAGAATCAGCTATAAACTCATCTTTTGCACGCTGGCATTGTTCTATGGTAATGCACCATTTCAATGGCCAAAGAGTGTCATTAGTCCATTCTGGATCCAACTGCAGTAATCATTAAGCATTGATGCGAGACAAAATTTCACCGCCATGAATTCTTCTTAGAAATCAAAAGGCAGTTACGTAAAAAACTGGGTCGGAATAATCCTTCCCGTTTGCCAGCCACAGAAAAAAAAACAAAAAAAAAACAATGGCAATATACTGATTGCACACCTGGTATTAATCATGTGTAATTTAAAGTTTACTGTTAATTTGGTGGCATAAACCTGCTAATATCCTCAATCGGAAGTTATTTCATATGCATGGTAATAATTTATACAAATTATTAAAAGTCAATCAAACGAACAAATTACATCTTTGCATATTACAGAGTGTACGATTATTACATTAACTCAGTATCTTTTAATGATCTAAGTTGGTATGTACTTTCCAAACATTACAAAATTGTCTTACATTTTGGCATTAACTCCCAGACGGGACAAGTGCTGACTAAACGCTCGAGACATTGATTTTATAATGTAATTTGTTCAAACTTCGCAACTTACGCATTAACAATTTTTGCTTCAAATAACTTTGTTAGTCTAAGACATTGAAAGAAACGAGTTCATTGTCATTCGCTTTCCCCGAATTCGCCAGAACCAGCTTCTTATTTCATACAATTATCACATCCAGCTTATTGTATTAGTGCGGTAATTGAATTTAAATTAAATTACTTAGGGTGTATCACAGTTCTACCTAGCTGATATAATTTAATTTTCCGTAGCACGAAGAGTAAACCGTGTCACTTCGTTCCTTACGACAAATTACCAACTGTACCTGATTTTGCAGTCTCCGGATTTTTCAAATGAATGTAATCAATCAGAAAATCACTATACGTTATGGACATTTTTAGAAAAAATACGTTTCGGAAATTAGGGAATGACGTATACATTTCGGCTATCCGCAGAATTGTTCAGTATTTAATGCAATGCAGACTGGAAAACTGCTTTGGTAAATCTTTGAACAAGTGCTTTTTTGAAACACCCCCATGCTGGGTATATAGTTCATAGTGATTGTTTCTTTTACTCGTAAAACTCACATTTGAAACTATCCCTGTACAGGTATTTACAGGTATTTTTGTCTCTAGAATAAATGTGTTCCAGTTCATTTTGTTTTATTTTTCGTTTACTTTTCATTACTTGCCAATTTTTTTGACTTGTTATACAACATGCATACATGTAAATACAGAAGTGTTCAAAATCGATTAGCATCAATCAGTAAATGCCTTTAAAGTTGTTAAAGCCATATGATTACAAACTTAGAAAACGAGTCTTCCTTTAATAATGTTTGGGTATATATTCTAAAGAGTTTTCGTCATAAATTAATTGGTATGGCAGGCGTATAAATAAAAAATGCGTTATTAGATGTGAAATTGGAAAATCTGGCGAGGAAACCTAAGTGATGGAAAACCGAAATAATCTGCAAAATTTTTTTCGAGGAAAGATGATACACGCTTCGAGTAATTTAATTCTCTCCTGTCAACGCGCATGATAAAGTATGTAAAGAAATCTTATTTCAGTCTCGCATTTTGAACATGCAAACACCGCATGGCATTTCTGTAGGTGAAAAGAAAGCAAAAAAAAATACGATGCGATATGAGCATATAGCATGCTCGGAGAAAACAACGAAAGATGTAGGGCAGGATTTTTGTAGGACTGGCCCTTAGCATTTCTCAACATGATAGCATTCATACCTAACTTTAAATTTAAATAATTGACTTCAGAAAGCTTGATCTTTGTACGATCGTAGGTTAGACTGCAAGATAATAAGGAGAAATAAGATGCTTTTTTGAAAACTAGAAGTGAAATGGGCATAATATTTCACTACTCGGCTAATTGAAAGGGCATCGAGGTTGTTCACCACGTATATACTGTATAAGAAATCATGACAATGGACATAGCAGCATTACACGCATTTCCTTATAGTATTTTAAGGGAATTAAAATAACATCTTCAATTCTCAAGTTTTGAAAAAATAAAGTAAACGTGTCGCATATGTTTACCTCAAGTAATAAAGCAAGCAGTGATTGCCCACCATCGAGGATCTTGTCAAAGATTACTATGAACTTTTAAGATTATTATCCAATTTATATAAAGTATATCGATCAACATGTTATTTAAATAATACCAAATAGTAATTAGATAAGGGTGTAAACTGCATGCTATACTTTACAATGTATATTTGAAATACAAGAAGTAAAGTTAAAACATCATTAACTTTTACATAATCGGTCAGTGTACATCAACTGGGCCAAAACGTTTATAAGTATATTTTTTAAAAATACATTTTCAGCATGGAATAATCAATTAGTTATTTAGTGCTCATATAATTTCAATAAATCACTGCTTATAATATATGTTTTGTTTTCATCGGATGAAAACGTTTTAGAACTTTGATTCGTTTTGTTTCCACATCTGGAAAATAAACCTTCAACTCAATAAATCAAACGGATTTTCTATTTTCAGACGGCCACCAACAACAGCAGTAACTTTCGTGTTTTACATTATGTGAACTCCTTCCAAGACTACATCACAAAATCAACTTGGATCTCGCCAAAGAAATTTATCATTCCTGTGCAAGAAAACTATATTGGGGGAATTGAACAGAATTCATCATAACAGACGTCAATAAAGAAGGCACTGAAATCGATGCTTCAGTGCGGCCATTTTTCCTGTTCATGAATAATGTGGGCAAATGGGAATATGCATTCAACAGATATTCTCTTATATATTAAACATACCTCGATGTAAATTGACAATTTATTGCAAACTATAGTATAAAAAACTGAGTCTTTCCTGTATCCCATTGAGTGTGAAATGAAATAAACTTATCATTGATGATGTTTTGAAGATCTTTATGATGTAATTTTTTGTATCGTTTGTATCGAATGCATTTTATACTTTCAAAATCACTTTAAAAATTTTACTCAGCACAACTAAAAGCTATCAATTTTCGGAAACAAAAGGTTGATTTAGATTAGATAAACAAGCTACATTAAAAATAATTTGGATAGTTTCAAACTTTTTAGCTTTTAATTTATTAAATAAATGTAGTGAAGGTATAAATTTCGGCTGCCTCCATTTTTGTCAGAATTATATTTATGAGCGTGACTCAATGCGCCGAGAAGGCCATTAAACCCACACAACCTATCCAAAACTAATAAATTTCCGCATTATAGTCAAAACAGCGTGTTGACATTTATTGATTATAATGTCGAATTATTAAACCAAAATGTGCTTGACAAGTTCAAGTTCATTAATTTCTAAGGTTATCTTGTCAAAATCTCAATGAAACCACGTAGAAAAATTTAAAAAAAAGATTATCGAATTTAATAATGAGCAGTAATACAAGTATACATGCAAATCCTTACAAGTTCGAAATGAGACAACATAAAAAAATTATTCCAAGTTATACAACGACTATCACTTGTAATGTAGATATTGATAACAACGATGCATGCATTAAAAACTAAATTAATTAAGAATGGACAAGCTCTTTACTAATTCAAAACTGGTAAGCAATGAATTTTAAAAACGTATGGTTTAATAATGCCAAAACCTGAATTACCAAAATTTTGTTTCTTTTTCAAATGACCGAATTCCATGAATGGAAAACTAATAGTATTCATCCATGGCATACAAAAATCAAATGTAATGCACGACATTCATAATTATCGATGCAGAGCACAAATGTAAATATATGTACATGTTCGTATTCATATACATGAAAGATAAGAATTTTCTGATGATGAGAAATACGCTGGTAGAATGAGAAATACTGCATAAAAGGTGAGAGTAGATTTGCGATTTACGACCTTAATCAAACATTTGCTTGCTTAAAAAAATATGTTTCAATATAAATGTTACAATTCGGAAAGTATCAAGCGGTGTTTGCTACAATATTTGTTAAGTTTTGTCTTAATTCATTATTATTTTAATTTTTTAAATGGTAATTCGGATTTACGTTATTCCAGATAATTTCAACATACCGGGATAATCGTGAATTCACTTCAATACAACTGCATTTCGATATACTTCAATATGCTTTTCTAGTAACTTTTATATGCATTACTTAAATTATACATGTAACAACATTTGAGAAAATAATCCGCTCTTAATTATCATCAAAAATAATCTTATAGAGAACGTTGGTTGGTAATTGAAAGCTCGATAGAAAATTGGTCCCAATTAGAATCAAAAAATACCAACTCTTATAAGAAGTAAGTTGAAGCAGACGCATTCCTTTTAAAATGCGTACTCCTGGAGATTAAATGACGACAATGCATAAATGTCAGTGAAATAATCCGATCTTAATGCATATACCGTAGATAATTAAACTTGTAATAGTTTCATTGACTGGTGCTATAATTCAATTTTATCCAGCATTGTCGTTTTGAAGAAAACAAAAATTAGAACAAAAATACGATTTAGGCTGCACCTTGCTATAAGTAGTCAACAACGTACAACATCGCCTGCTTAAGTATTGGAGAGAAGCTATAAATCAAGACCAAAATGGTTTTGATTAAATACTCTACTGTAGACTGTCTCGTTTGAAACTAACAACAATAGCGACGAGGGCATTAGCTGATTAAAATGTTGTTGTTCAATTTGCTGAATCGATTTAAAGCAGATAAACGACCACATTCTTGCACTTGGTACATTATAAAAAGTATTTCACCATGACTAGCTTAATGCAGACGACGGTCTGATAAAAATTAAAACGTTATGTAGAAAATACTAAAATGAGTGAAGAATAGTAGGCCTATGCTGTAGGCCTATATAAGTACAACAACCTGTCAGAAAATTGCTAGGATAATTGTGTCAATTAGCACCACCTTTCCGTGATCGCAAAATTGTCATAGCAGCTTTGTTTTTAATTGGCAATGCCTATTCATGTTACTGATACGCCTATAACGCATAAAGCTTCTCTAATTTATATTGTTCATTTAATATAAAACAAAAAAAAATCTTTTGGAGTCACGCTACAATTCAAGCAATCTATTTAATAAGCTTTCACGTCCGCCAAGCAATTTATAAGGTTGTTTTTGAATCTTCATTCGTCGCAAGAAGTAAATGTTAAGACGATGGTCTCAAATAGACTGGTCGATAAATGAGTGGTGAATTCAAAATAAGAGAATTTCAAGCAAATTAGAAATGAAATCAATAATTCCGTATTAGTGGGAAAACAAGATAAAATTTCAACAATGAGAACATGAATATTTAAAGCTGTTTATTACCCATTAATTATAAATGACAGCAATGTTGTTTCGCATTTTATACGACTGACTACTGAAAATACAGTATATAGATTGTATTGAGAGCGTACGAATGCATTAGGATTACGTCTTCTTCGTTCACTTCTTCTCAATTCCCCTCTTTCCCCCTGGCTTCGTTTTCAGCCATATTTTACAACAAAGAAGACAATTGTCTATTGTAATGAATTTTCCTTTATGTGAAATTATGTTTCTTTACATACCCACGCAATTTAGGGACCCAAAAAAAAAACTGTTCGTGATGACAACATTACTATACCGGGGAATACTGGGTACACGATACATGTACATCTTCGCAATAACATAACTTCTCATCGTTTCTTTTCGTTGCCTGCTTCATACGCTATTCTAGATGCTAGGCGCCCTTAAGAGAATGGAAAACACTAAAATTAAAGGACCCTTGACATATAGAGAGAACGGATGAGGAATCCAGTCAAATCTAAAATCTGATCATTTATAGCAAAAGAAACGGAATATGTTGCAACAATATTATTTTGTGAGTTAATCATAAATTACCAAGCCAAACACTGTCTCGTAAGTGATCTGAAACTGGTTACTTCGTAAAATTCCAATGCCGTGTATGATGAATTTACATGTACTAGCAACATTTGGCTGGCATGCAGTCATTTTAAAATTAGACCAAAATATGAATTTTTAAGTTTAATAAAAAGAATCAATTTTAAAACAGACATTTTTTTCATTTAATACTACTAATCATTAAAAAACTGATTTCGATAAAAAAAGTCATTCGTTCGTTCCAACTGATTTGGTCTTTTTTTTCCATTTTCTATTTTTATATAGAAAATAAAATAAAATTATAAAAGACGACTTGCTTGAGGTATCGAGTCATTTTGCAAAATATCTTGAAATCCGCGTTAAAAAATGTTTTGATGGAAAGTTTAAAGTGAGGTGTTTTTAGACTAATACATGCATTACTATCTACTGTATAAGTCGAGTATACCTAATCTGCATGTATAATGCCTGATATACAGTAAGTTATTAAAAACGCAATATTAGGATTCGAAATTTCCCTAAATAGCGAAACGAAAGAGTGTGAGGTTGCTGCCACAACTTTAACAAATCTACATTATTCGCACCAGCGATCTCCATCTTTGGCGGTATATTTTAAAATGATAAATGGTTTAAACATTTCGAGAGGCCAAAATGTAAACCTTTGTTGTTACACTTAAAAACAACATAGCACAGCATTATTATATATAGTGTATACAGGCAAGTTTTGTGAAAAGTGACTTAATTCGTTTTGAAATCCAACTCGCTACAAGTGCATAATTAATCGTGAAAATTAACTGAACTGAATAAAAACTTTTCGACTACGTCGTGCATCTGTTCCGGACCATCGCATTCTTGGTAAACGAATTTTTAAATGTGTAGTGGCATTAAAGCAACATGTACGTCGCCATCAAAGTTATGTGCAGTAAATGGATGACGTTTCGTTTAACAGTGCAATTGGAATCAGGTACGTAAAATTTATTTAAGGAGAGTTTAATGTACAAATGAACATGAACAAATTATTTTGAATTTAGACGAATCTTAACATTGCTGTTCTTTGGACAACATTAAACACGAGCTACGATGACGGTCACAATAAAGAGAAACTGCATGCGTTTTTATATTACTGAATAATCAATGAAAAAACAACAGGTGGATCCCCTGAAATTTGTACAAGAAAAACCGATATACAGTATTAATGTAATGCTATGACTCAGAAACTAATTTCAAAATACATGTACATTTTTATGTTTCTGTAGCATAAATATAACTGCATAAAAGATCTACGATTATGTTTTTACGAAATTAATCTATCGAAAGCTGGAAACAACATTATTTATAAGATCTCTCGGATTATTTGGAACCAACTCTCAAAATTAAGGATATTACTTGTTTAATTAAACTTCCATTCCTACGCCATGCTAAAGGCCGTGGATGGCGTACATAAATACGCCTGAATTGCTATTGACGCCCACACAACAGGAATTCCTAGCTTGATCGGATTTGACAAGAGCGGGGAGGAAAACTAAAAAGAAAATCTTCAAACGCAACAACTTCAAGTTTGATCTGGTCTAATCGATCCACTCTACTTATCTGTGATATTAATCAAAATATTTCCTTAGAAAAATATACACAGTATTAATTCTAAGCATCAGTATTTGCCCACAACTCAACCATTGCTATTTGAGCCTATCCTTCAGGCAAAAATTTGCGGAAACGAAGCTTATATTGCTTCCATATAAAATACTGCAGATTTCTACCGCAAGTAGTTTATTTTTCCTAACAATAAAGAAATGTAAACAAAAATGTTTTGTTTAGGTAAAATTATTCATCAAAGTAACAAAGCTGCGTAATCCAAAATATGAGGCCTGCCCTCTTAAATTCGCCAAAATGAATGATGCTATAGTGCACTAATGGCGATTAACCAATCGCCATTAAATAACCAATTTCTGATTACTCGTGAACGGAGATGATATTCAATCCTGAGTTTCACAATACCTTACTTCATATCAAAATAATGAAACTCCGTTAAACATGCTCATATACTAGCACAATATATTACTTGCTCTGTACCGAGAAATTCCCTCATATTTGTTATACTGTACTACTGTATAATACATCTTGGATTTCGTGAAAGATGGCTTTATCGTTGAAACGTTGACAGCGTCATGTCCGTGCTCATTGCTTTTGATAAAACTGTATCGGAGACTTCTATCAAACTACACGATCTCACTTCCGCCTAAATGTTCAGGCAGACAGCACTCACTACTTTAAGCTGAAAAAACGAACAACGCATGATGGTTTTCCCTTAAGCCAGTGTATAGGAAACAGTTGGAAGAAGACACAAACTCAATTTGAAGAACGGATTACAGGTATGCCCCAGGGTAGTTCAATAAATACCCAATTAAGAAATAAACATCGGCGGGGATACTCAAGGGTCTTCAAGCCACAGAAAAAGAAGGAAAAGCGCGCAAGCTGTAGCAGGTTCCTCGCAATTAATAGCCCCAACGTTGTTTGCTCTTCGTACTTGAAACACGAGATCTGATAGAATTACGAGTGTTGCTACTGGGGTTTTCCAATAATTATTGAATTAAGGAAAGAATAGGTCTGTCTTTCATTCACCCGATATAAAGCTCATCCTTTGCATATATTAGTGAGCAACACGCTAATTAAATTATGGAAACTTATATCTATAAACCCAATTTTTTTTAAATCATACAGGAAACTGTATTTTAGTATTCAAAACAAGTACCGACTTAGTCAAATGATCTATTTTGTCGTATTTAGGTTTATTACAAATAGTTCTAACGAAACGGACAAACTACATGTACTGCAAATATAAACGAGCAAAAATTATAATTTCTCATGCAATTTTTAAGCTCTAAATGGCTTTAAGAAAAAACAATGTTTGGCGCCACTTATCGATCGGGAGCTTATAAGTTCTCAAGGCAGTGCCATCTATTGACAGGTTTTGAAAAAACTTCGTTTTGTAGGTAGAGCCACCGTACTGATTCCGCTAATAATTCGCGCCTGAAAGCTCACTGCTGAAGAAATCTGAAACACACAGCACAGATAAAAAAAATCGATACACGGAAAACGGCTAAAATCCATTTCGGTATTGAATTCAAAATTATTTGTCGCCTCTAAATAATTTTAATTGTTAAACCGTAAATAGAATGTTGCAGTTAAAAATTACAAAATGCTAAAAGGTTAAAAACTCCAAATAATGATCGTTGGAAATTCATGTTTATTCCGCTAAAGCAGGCAGAAAAAAATTGAGCGAGGATTAAAAAGTATAATTCGTAGGAAAAGCTTAAAAACGGGGAGAGGTAAACGCGTATTTGTTTAAACTTAAGCATAATAAAAACATGTGAGTCTGTAATAAGCAAATCTTAATAATATGGTATCAACTTCTCCATCAGGAATGTATACTGTATAGTATACAAACCTCCAATTACGAAAACTAAATTTGCATATTTCATATTTTTACAAACTCAATTTCCTCATAGGTACATTTAAACTTTTCACTGTTTTACTCCGGACTGCAAACCTGGATTTCCCCCATTTAGTTGGTTCTCGAGCCTCTCTTTTCAATGTGGGCAGGAAGGGGGGTGGATGAGGAAGAGTGAAGAGAAAAAACTTGCTTCCACAAACGAAGTTGACAACACTTGCAATAAAATGATTTCAATTTACTAACGATGTCAATAAGTAAAAAGTAAATGTGTTCTTAGAAAATTTGAGAAATTCAAGCTGTATAAAGTTGATTGAAAATTACATTCTACTGTAGAAATAAGTTGTATTAGATTTTCCACGAAACTGCTAAGTTTGCGATAACAAACTAGGCTACACTAAAGCAGATCAAGCTTACACATTCATTAATAATGTCATCAACCTTCTGCGAGTGACATTTATTGATCGAGTAGGGTGAGTAAATTTGGAATGATGACCGGTAATGATGAACTTTCATTGATCGTGTAAGATTGAAAAGAAATGTTGACCACTCTTTAATGATTTGTTTTTTCTATAGTGTACATTTTCTTCATAAAAATTCTCTCTATAGTGACCACCTGTCTATTGTGTACAGTGATCAGTGTGTGTTGTCCTTTTTGCATTTTTTACATTGTCAATGTACCTTATAAAGTGACCAGATAACATGAGTACACTTACATCCTGCATTACCCCCAGTGGTTCTCAAATAATTCAGAAAATCATGTAAATCAGATAGAAAAAAATCACTGAAAAGATGATCATAAGAAGAAAAAGCATTTAAAACAAGCATCGCCCAGGCCGGCATCGCCCGGGAAAAATACACTTGGCAGGCATCGCCCGGGCAAAATACACTTAGCCGGCATCGCCCGGGCAAAATACACTTAGCCGGCATCTCCCGGGCAAAATACACTTAGCCGGCATCGCCCGGGCAAAATACACTTAGCCGGCATCGCCCGGGCAAAATACACTTAGCCGGCATCGCCCGGGCAAAATACACTTGGCCGGCATCGCCCGGGCAAAATACACATGGCCGGCATCGCCCGGGCAAAATACACTTGACCGGCATCGCCCGGGAGTGAAAGCGAAGAAGTAGGTTTTATTTGAACTTTTTTTGAATATTTAATATGAAAGCCATGTAAAATTATTTCTTGCAAAATGGGTGATATCAAATATACAGTAATCAAACTCTCAACATTATAATGCGAATATTTTATTAACGAATTTTACAAAACAATTCAATTCAACGCAAAAAGTAAGCATCCATCTCAACACGAAGCTCAGTTAAGGATTTAGAGTGATTATTAGACATTTAAATATGAGAAACGAGATGCAAGGAAAGTTAAAAATTTTTAAATAATCTCATCTATAAAATTTATCGAATAGCTATTAAGGAATCCCAATTAATTAAAAAAGTTAAGCATTTCTATCACACTCGCCGAATATTGAATAGGCTACTGCCCTTAAATTACATCAATGTAATGCATAGTCATAAAAATAGTATTGCTTTTATTAAAAAGTGCTTCAATATGGGTGTAATCGAACGAATTCCAAATCCATTAAAATTACTTCCTCAAGTACACTCTAAAAAAGGCATACCAAATAGAACCTTTTGAAGTGCTTTAACAGGAGAATCTTTTTAGGTACTTCAAAGAACCCAAAAAAGGTTACTTTTCAAGAACCTTACGAAAGGTTCTAAATACACAAATAAGGATCAATACACCGAACCCTTTTAAAGGTTCCAGATACACAAATAAGGTTCAATACACTGAAACCTTTTAAAGGTTCCAGATACACAAATAAGGTTCAATACACTGAAACCTTTTAAAGGTTCTTTATATAATGTATGTTCATGTAAAAGGGTCTTTATAAATTGAAAAGGTTGAATACATTGAACTTTTTTAAGGATAATTTTTGAAAGTTAATTGTTTTTGGAACATTTCATGAGAAATCCTGAACAGTATCATCCATTCCGAAGTAGATAAGTGATTGCTATGTCTTCATTGTGAAAACGAAGTGATGTTAGGTTGAATAGCTGCTATAACCCAGCAATTTGAACTACTTTGAAACGTTCACATTTTGGAGCAAACATCCAAATATAAAAAAATCTCGGTAAACAATTAAAACATGCACGTAGCACGTAGTTGCATGTGTTTATCCTGAAAATCTAGTGCTGTTTAGATGCACAGCTACCATTGCATAGAGTCAAAATTGAAGTATAGGGCTCAATAATTTGACCTAACTTAACCTCACTTGACCTGACCTCAAACGTTCAAATTACTGTGCCAAAACATTTCAGTTTTTATTGTGACCCATTGTAGTTGTAATCTATACAGAACTATTCATTTTCAGAACGATAGCAGCTAATCAATCTAATAGCAATTCGTCTTCATAACGAAAACAATGTAATGGAGTGAACTAAAGTATGTGATCCAAAAAAAAATCCCCTTAACATTGGTTTTATTTTCGAAATACAACTTCCTCAAGCCAACAGTTACAGTTTATGCATAAAACGAAAATGCGCACAACACAGTTTCTGGTTTTGGAATGCAGCTTTCACGTGGTGGGACATTCCTGAAGAGGTTAATCCAAGAACTTTTAGAACTACTGAAGTGCTTCTGAAGGTGCTTCGAATCACCTTTATGAAAAAAAGGGGCGGAAATTTTACGAAGAAACTCTTATGAACCTTAAATTTTTTAGAATGCATACGCATTTCATCATCAAGGTTTAGTTTTTTATATTATCGAAATACTGTACGTCCTACTTTTAAGTCGAGCCATTTTTCAATTCATCAGTAGCATTAATCAATTCATAAATAATTCAATTTAACGCCGGTGATTCTGTGTTTTTGGTTTATCCTCGCGTGTTTTGTCAATCTGAACTACATTAATTAACAACAGAAAAAAATTATAGGAGCCAAAAGACCGACGCTACAAAACTAACGAGCATATTAAATTGTAGAAATTGAAACCATTAATGAACACGTTAACACGATTTTATTTTTTAATTTGAATGGCTTACCCGGGGTAAAACCCTTTGTCGGAACCAACAATATTAGCAACGCTCGTATCTGCATTGCGCCAGTTAAAATGTGCACAATAGAAGCCAATTTTATACACAAACGATGTAATTATTTTACAAAATGAGATAATTGGCATGCTGAATTAAATATCAATGTAAAAATGTTACAAAAGTATAGTATACTTCGATATCAATTGCAAAACAAATATTGTCGATTCCAATCAGGAGAATTTTTAAATTATATAAAAACTAGCGGAAAAACCCGGCCTTGCCCGGGTAAAAACTGTTGTTTGATTTTCTAACGCTTTTTATGAGAGTTAGATTTAGTTGTTCTTTGTCTCCAAAAGATGGCGCTATATGACCTGGATACATCCCGGATGGGGGACGGTAAACTTGTTTGACAGTTTTATGGCCCCGGGGCAAATTTAAAAAGATTTATGGCCTTGTTATCCCCCACTGAGTTTACGCTCCTGGGGGGTGTGCCATGAGTGGCCAATCATATGGAAGCCACACAACCACAAAGCCAGCCAAAGACCCAGCCACAGACGGAAAAGATGGCGTCGTTTTCTATTATATATATATATATAAAGATGAGACAAACTACACGACCACGACTCTAACTTCAAGGGAGAAAATGTTCATTTAAAAGATATAATGCATCCTTATAAAACGATAGCATGTATTTTAATTTTTACCATTGCGGGTTTACAATGTAAGTCCAACTTACATTTAGAACCTGTTGATTTGCTTTCAGAAACATAGCAGCATAAACAAAAAGTGTTTATTTAATCCAGTGACTTAGAACCTTTTTTGTATGCTAAAGGTTTTTGCAGACTAAAAGCACCTAAAATACATTAGCTCATCGGAGATTTCTAAATAAAACGTTTATGCATACAACTTTATTAAACTTTAAGGAATCGCTTCTCGCCATTATCTCAAAATCTTAAAAACTAACTTAAAAGGCCTTAGATATCATAAGATTCGTTACCATATTGCTTGAACATAAAGAGAAGACGGAAAATAATTTGCAATTTTTAATTTAAAAAGGATACCGATCAGTAAATGGATGTAAAGTTAGCAGAAAATTTCTATTTATTTCGTTCTAAACCCTTAAAAAGTTAAAAATTTTCAAGAAAACAAGACATCTAACTTTTTGCTGCATTTTCCTGAAGTGGTACATGTAGGTAAATCTTGGTAATAAAGGTGCTTTAACTTTTGGCCCTATAGGCCTACCAGGTATATTTTAAATGTAGGCCTACCAGGTAGTGCCAAAATTACTAAACTGGCCATGCTTTTTATTTCAAATGAATGGTTTAAGTATTAAATATAACAACGATATTGGTTCACATCCAAAATAACTATAAATACTGTAAACGCGCGCCCCTTACACCCATCTTGTAATAAGCCACTGCCTTTCTAGGTGGTACTGCTGTTGTAACTAACTCGCCGTTATCATGTACCTTTGATTACCTTAAATAAGTTTAATATGTTACATGTGTATGATCAGGTGAAACATGGCATTGACCGTGCAAAGAAATTCAAATTGGTCCATACAATATCTAACTAAGCACGGTTAAACGTGTTCTATTCAATATACATGTATGTACATTGTATAACTGACGTCAACACGAAGAACATAATTTGAATATGTCCAAATATAGTTTAATATAGTGGTTTATTTCGAGTATACTGTTGATACTCCAAATAAATGATGGGTTTGACGCAAATGAGGTTTGTGTTCGTGAGAATTTGAACTAATTGTAAAAGTTTATTTATGCCCTATTTTCTGTAATATTGAATAAAAGTGTAAGCCCTGACTTGATGTAAGTACAATGTATATGCAGTTGAAGAACTTCAAAGTAAAATCGCAATATTGAACGCGCCATAAATTTCCACAAAATGCTATTCCCGTGTTTCGTCAGAATTACTACACAAAAAAACTGAATATACGATGAAGGAAATTGAAATGTTGTCGTTGTAATATTGAAAATAAAACCATAATTTTAATGAATAAATAGTTAGTCACAACCTACGGCCTAACAACAATGAAAAAAAGCATTACGGCACTACTTCGACAATGTTATAACCCATTACTTTTTAGTGGTTTAGCGACCAGCGACCGTTCAAAAAAAGCTTCTTGCAACTGGTACTCGCAAAAATCGTATTTCAACGATAAAAAATCTTCCAAAAGATAGCCCAAAATGGTTAAGATTTCCATTTAACGATGCATTTTCAATTCCGAAGGCTGGGCGAGTCCTTCTGGTTTGTGCGGGCCTAAGTGAGTCAAAATACTGCAGGAACAATGTTAAATTTTAGAAAAGTACACATATTTTAACACGTGTCATTCGTACTGCATTTAAAAAAAATTGAAAAATTCCCAAACATACTGTAGATTATCCAAGGAAATCCAGAAAATTAATGTTCGTAGAAAATAAATGTTTCCACGCATGGTATATAGGCCTACACTGTAGATATATTTGATAAAAAAAAGTGATTTTTCGAATTGTAATTATTGTCTGTTTAGGTTAACAATAGTTCAACAACCATCATTATATTAAAATTATGAATAACTTGGAATAATTCACCTTGAGCTATTATCTAAGTTATTGTTAAATTCCGCGTGCAAGATAATGGTGCAGGTCATATTGTATTTGAGGGTTTGAGGGAAAGTTGGAGAAAACTTTGTCACCATAAGGGTTTAAAGTTTAAACCATACGAACCTGGATGAGATGTATGCAAATTCGTGGAAACTGAGGACTTTCACAATTAAAATTGAGACAGCTGTTAGCATAAGTCTCGTATTCTGGCGTGCACAATCTAATATGCTTCAAGCAAGACCCTACTTATATATATAATTGCGTTTTCCAAATTCACTTATTTTAACGAGTTTTCCAAGTTGCTAATGAGCGCAGCATTTTTTTCG
>JAQGBX010000855.1:0-29769 GCA_034698745.1 Megaphyllum sjaelandicum
CATCCTCGTCAATGCATTTCAATTTGCAATTTTTTCCGTGCATTGCATTACACGTAGGCCCTATATCCATACCGATCAAAATGCATCCTCGTCAATGCATTTCAATTTGCAATTTTTTCCGTGCATTGCATTACACGTAGGCCCTATATCCATACCGATCAAAATGCATCCTCGTCAATGCATTTCAATTTGCAATTTTTTCCGTGCATTGCATTACACGTAGGCCCTATATCCATACCGATCGATGCATTACACTACAGTATGTATCCTTGTTGATGCATTTAAATACAGTATTTATCCTTGTCGATGTATTTAAATATTTATCCTCGTCGATGCCTTTCAATGTGTATTTTAAAATGCCTTGAAGTGTTCCAATCTATACATCTTTTTCTTATGCATTTTTTTCAGTATGGGATCATCCAGGGAGTATTTGGAACATATGTTTTAGCTTATAGGAATTGAAACGTTCATATTTTTAAATTTTCCAAACAGTTTCCAAGATGGCCGAACTCATACACCTAATCACTCCTCACCTCCAACCACCCAACACCTAACCACTTGTATTAACATTGCAACAAAAGAACTTTATAGTGATAACATGTTTATTGGTGCATAAGTTCCGTACGTTTGGTCGGCTAAGATGGTTGACTTCAGTCCTTATATCGAAACAACTTCCGCAACTGGAGTGCAGGTATCGATTGTTTATTTCGTCGCAAAGTGGGGTTGAGACACTAACGAGTCTCGCATTTTTCAATTGATACGAAAGTGGTGGCGGTGGCTCCATGCCCATCTCACGTTGCCCTACCTCGAAAATCTTCATCGAATCTGTCAAACGGAATAGAATTTCCTTTTCCAATCTCCCTAAACCTTTGTAGGCTGTAAACTAAACTTTACGGGCCATTTGGAGAGCTTCTTCGTTCGGGTTCTAAAACGCGTCCATAGTTGGAGACGTTTATCCTCTTCCATCAGAGCTAAGCCAAAAACGAGTTTGGTTTGTCCTTGTTTATGTTGGCGAACTCTTTCTACATAATAGGAACACATTAAAGGGCTTTAGATTTTAATTTATCAAGGCAGGTTGGAAAAACTTCCACTAAAAATTGTTAAAATGGATTTACCCTTCCCGCCAAGATGTCGTAGCCCCGCTTACAAAGAGCCACAACTCAAAAATTGTCAATTTCCTGTTGAAAACGGGTTTTTAATTCAAGCGAAATACATGCACTGAGCAAACCTACTAAAGCGTAAGTATATATCTGTTATCTTATCCTATTAACGGAAATGACGCATTTGTTGGGAACTTTTCTCGCAATCTGCGTCTTATCTTTAGTACAGAGGAACATCAATAAGAAGAACTCTTTTATACAAAATTTCTGATATATGGACGAATAATTTCCATTTTTTTTCGTTTAAGACGTATTCCGAATTAGGATATTACAAATTTTCATCTAAAACGAACAAAATTTTCGAGTTCTCAAGAAATCACGCTATGTTACGTTAAAACGAACTTTAGACAATATGAAAATAAGGTACGTTATAACGGGTATTTCCCCGATAAAATTTGCAACACCCTCCCATTTATATACGTGTACAATTTCCATGGGATGGAATTTCGTCCTAACTTCAATGAAACTTCAGTGCTTATTGAAATAAAAAAGCTACCATGGCATTTGTTTATTGATTGTAGGGTACTGAGTTGAATTGAATGTTTGTTAAAGTTATGTTTAAAGGGCATGCAGGGACTTTCATACTTGGCTTGCCTTGCTGTGAATTGAGTTTTGAACAAAGGTGGTTAAAAATTGATTTGAGATGCTGCCAACTGCCTCTCTTAAGGGCAGACTTTTTTCTCGCCCTTCTGGGAGGTTGGCACTAAGGCATAAACAATAACTTTAACATTATTTCAGTGAACTAACCATGAAACTAACAAACTAATCATGTACATCATGATTCATTTCAAACTGTAAAACACACCGATAACAATATATGCCAGAAGGGGCCGAGCCCCCTTAGTGCATTATCTATCTCTCTATCTCTATTGACAGTTGCCCATACTTACAACAGTCTCAGAGGTCACTTACTTCCTATGATCAACTGCCAAGAAGTATACTTTAAACATAATTTCAGTCTGACGAGAGTGGCAAGACTTTAGACCAAACTATATTGTAACTCTTGGTGTTGTTTGGCCTCAAACTCTGTGTGAATTTTAACATAAAATTGTTTAAATGTTCTTAGGCACATGGTATTAGCCATTATTTGGATATGTTTGGTAAACCCACTTTATCGTCATTACGCATGTACATGTATCTCTTTTATCTTTTTAAACTGTTTTAATTTAATTAAGACTGGCAAGGTTTGTGTGGTGTTATCACCACTTCTGTCCCAATTCCAATATTGGAATAAATTTATTATTATTATTATCATCACCCGACTTCTGATAATACGAACTACAGCTTAAACGAAAACATTTTTGTGTTCCTTGAAATTCGTTTTAACGAGGTTCGACTGAACTCTTTATTTCTTACGCTACTCGGATAATCGAGCGCCGACTTTACGTATTTTAATTATGAAAATACCAAATGGAACTGGCTGACCATTCCAATATCGCATTGACCACTGATGCTGGACTCCAAATTCTGCTCCACATTAGCCTCGAGCCTTAATTGGCAAATCAGAAACGAAGCCATTTATTCCCGTATCTGTGCCCTAACATCTGCAGAAACATGATTTATGTTTCGTCGAATTTGGCGATAATGTCTGCAACACGTGTTTGTCTTCATCGATTTGCAATTAAGCGTTTCCGGCTGACGAGAGATTGCCAAGGTCGCTTTAAGCGAAGCCATCAATAACACAGCTGACGAGCATTTACATAGGACATTATCATTTTAGAAGTTTATATGAAAATTCGTATAGAAAGGTTTTATCTTCGAGCCAGATGCCATTTCGATGAAGGCGTCAATTACCGATAATTGCGAATTAATCGGGCGCTTGATGTACGTGTTTTCAATCGATTTTGTGAGGGATGCTAATCGGTCCTAAGCCTTTAAGTTCGTCATAGTGTCCGGAAAACAGCTAATATACCTGCGATGTTAAAAATGTTGAATGTCTGTTGTAGTGATATACGAGCGTATTTTTAAAACATCGATCCATGTGTGCAGCAACAGGAAATTGTTTGAGCTGAAGAAACTTCTGATATCTATAAGAACCCAACGGATACCATTTCTTAAGAAATCCACCAGTTTGAAAGAAACTTAAACATGATGCTTCGCTGCTGGATAAATTTATAAATTGGAAATTACCAATTCCTGTATTTATTGTCATTATTCATCTGAAAAGATAGTGTATCCGAAATTTTTGGACATAATGTCCACAAATTTTATAAGAAAACATTCCCAAAACTTCTGAAGGATGCCATTTCATGAGAAGCAACCCATGCACGTTTAAAAATGCTGAGAACCAAACGTATAATGCTCGGATAAATGTCGTAAATGCAGCAGTTAGGCTATTACAGTAATTACACTCTAAATATGCGTAATTTTGTCCGTCGCCTATCGCAAGACCTTAACGACTTCTTGAACATCGGAATTCGGGACGTGGGAATGAGAAAAACTGAAATATGGCCGAATTCTCACTTGGCTCGAGACTCTGGGAGCTGAAATATGGACCATTTGTGCAGTCTTCCTTCCAGCGTACTTTTTTATTGGTGTGTTTTTTTTTAGTTGGTTGGGGTCTAAAGAGGGCCTTTTTGCTGCGCTCTACTTCCTTTTCTCATCTTGATTTATCTCACCAATATCATTATGCACGCTAACAAGGTGGCCTTCCTTAATTGCTCCCAGTTGCAATGGCGGCAGATTATTTACTTTCACGACACAGCGCCTCGATGAAGCAGGCAATTTAATTTCTGGAGATAAGAAAGTGCTCTCTTCGGAGTATTTTTTTGACAGCTTTCTTCGATAAGGAATATGGAAATGCTCGCTGCACTCGTGGCTACGAGACGGGGCTTTGTAATTGGTTAATTCCGGCCTGCTAAGCGAAAAGTGCGATCGAAATTGCGAAAAACGACATCTGGAAAAACGAGAGTTGAAAATTGTAACTTTTTTGCGCAAACATCGTTTTTCATTATTTTGTCAAACCTCAAGGGGCTGCTAACTTCATTGAAGTTAATTTCGTTATACCGTCTTTTCGCTGACAAATTCATGATAATTAGATTTTCTTAAAAAAAAGTATTGGTAAAAGTTCGCTTTTGTATTTCAATTGGCGTATTCGTGTAGTCCACAAAGCAACAGAACATGATAAAAAAATACTCATTCCGAAGAATGATGATGCAGACGAAGAAAATTGTCGTTTCATTTCAGCATTAAAATGTTAATTCATGTTGCACATTTTTTATATTCATAAGTCCTGCAATTTTGATAGGAGGTGACATCGTTTGTTTTTCGAATTTAAAGGTCTTGGTAATAATAATACGTACTGTATTCGTACGAAGAGGACTCGGCTCTTAAGACGATACATCTGCTACATCTGTTAGTACAAAGTATAAAAAATAGACATACATAGAGGTACAAAAGAACAGGGTTCATTCAGACCTGGAAAAGTCAGGGAACTTGAAAATGTCACAATCCAAAATTGCTTTTACGTGGTTTCAAATTTTTTTTAAAAAAATTTTTCAGTACAAATTTGCAAACTTTTTAACAATTTCGGAGGACAAATTTGAAGCATTTTCAACATTTTCCTTGGCCAAATTTGAATAATTTTCAATAGTTTCCATGAACAAATTTGAAAAAAATTCACCAGTTTCTGAAAACACATTTGCAATATATTTTCAACAGTTTCCGATGACAAAATCGTAATTCAAATTTTAACAATTTTCACCAGATTCCGAGGACAAATTTTCTAAATTCTTAACCTTTTCAGAGTACAAATTTTCATAAATTGGACTATTTTCCGCGCACAAATTTGAAAATCTTTCAACATATTCCGAATACAAATTTGCGAAATTCAATTTTCAAAACATTAAATGTGGCCATGTGTCGATTTCGCATAATCGTGGATAAAATTGGAATATGTGGATTTTGACATTATCATTGGTCAGGGAAATTTGTTAAAAAGCCTGGAAATGTTAGGAGAAAGTTAAGGAAGTTAAATATGAAATTACTGGGGAAACCCCGAAGAAGTACAAAGTTTGTAAGTTTTGTTTTTCATGAATCCAAAAATATTGATACAAGTTGCATATTGTTGAATACAGCTGTTTCGAAATAATATTCGTTAATTCCTTGTATTTGTTCTGTGGAACTTCGTTAAAATTAACTCGCACTATGCAAATTTATGAAAATATGATTCAATTTTCAGTCCCCACACTATGAACTGCCGTTTAAACGAACTAATTTTGACGACACTTGAAACTCCTCTTAACGAGCTTCGACTGTATAATACAATTATGCAATATAATTGACGTTAGTATTAGTATGACCACATACCAATTCCATGGTTCTTTAGGATGTCAATTGTGATCTGTGTTTGTATCCAGCATACTTGAAACAAAATTCAATTTGTATCAAGATTTTTGAGTTCTATTCGTGAATCAAAGAATTGTTTTTACAAATTATATTCCAACAATAGACCTCTAATGCGCCACTACATTGTATATCCTCGGAATCCATCTATGCTTTCGAATTTTAAGCACGTATTTTTATAAAAATATCTTTTAATGTTGAAATATGTTCAGGAATGATGGAAGCATTTTTGCAAGAAATTTCATTAAAATCCATGCGACCACTTTTTTATTTATTTTTTTATTTTTATAAATGACTATGGAAACTTAATCAACACCCTTTGTTTAACTGTTTCTAAAAAAAAATTTTTTGGTACGTCTACAAACCATATTTTAGAGTTCTGTTAAATACTAAAGCGATACATTGCAAAGTTGCTTGTAGCAAAATAAACAGGGTCAAAATCGCTCTTAGCCAATCTTTGTTTTCTGACGTTGAATAATTTTGCAGCCCTGCATTTATTTAGAATCATAATAATCATGACAAGAAACGTTGCATGCTTGATTTTACACTGCACATGTATTTATTTATCGTTATAAAAACCTACAATGAAACTGGATGTATGTCAGAAAAATTCGAAAAAAAATTATCCGCATTGCCGAAAAAGTTTTTTTAGGTTTTCTGCTATCGATTTACATGAATTGTATGGGCTAAGTGAGCTTTTAATCAGTTCATTTAGCATCGTTAATACGCTTTGTTGAATTAAGTTTAGGGATGGCATGGCAACTCAAGAATGAATCCCGATTACCTAATGGCCTGGAAGGTTTAATAATTTCAATATCTCAGTTTTTTACGTAAACAATTCTAGTCACAGTGGAATGGATAATCGAATTTGTCTGACAAGCCAAATCCTCGTCAGCGGAAAATTTCACGAAGATAACTTAAAACTTATAAACGATGCCATAAATAATGGAAGTAATTTTCCTAGCTTATTTTTTTCTTTGACAATACTGGTGAAAGAATGGTGGAGTAAAATGCATGATTTATGATTGACGTCAAATGCATCGTCATCAAAGACTAAGTTTGAATTGGGGCCAGTAGGGGATGCTTATGTTGCTACTGTGGAGGGCGCGCAAGTCAGGATTCTACAAAACCTGGAAAAAATTAAATTGTCAGGAATCAGGAAAATAAGAAAACGTTGAAAGACTTAAAAGGGAAAAGTCAGGAGCAGTTGATATGTTTTGAAAAGTCAGGGAAATTGAAAAACTTAAATAATCAGGAAAATGTCAGGGACAAAATTGATTTATTTTGAAAAAGTAAGGGACATTTGATTTGTTTTAAAAAAGTCAGAGACATTTGATTTGTTTTGATAATGTTAGAGAAAATGGAAAACGTGAATAGTCAGGGAAATACCAGGGGCAATAGATTTTGTTTTTGAAAAAGTGAGGGAAATTTGAAAACTTGAAAAGTCAGGAAAATGTCCGGGAAAATTGATTGGTGTGAAAAAGTCAGGGAAATTGAAAAACTTGAATAGTTATGGAAAGTTGATTTGTTTTTTTAAAAACTCAGTTAAATTACACTGTTTGTTCACTCGAATCAAATACAGTAAATTAAACCTTGTATATGAATCAAGCACTTCGGTAGAAGAAATGACAACGGAATTGTAAATTAAAAAAATACCAATCTAAATTTGTTTTTGCATAAATTAAGTAATAAATAAAGTATTTCTTACATTAGTGTATGACGTATTTAAAAACTTAAAAGTGGCAGGAAAGTTAAAAATGTATTGAACATGTTGTGATGCTGCCCCTGGTGAGAGGCAAACAATGCTCACTTAATAGCAATGAGTGGTTGCCTAAGTTCAATTTATGTAGGGTGCGAAAAGAAAAATGAATTTATGAATTTTTTTGCTTCTTTAAATGATATTTTAATAACTTTTATCTGTCCTAAGTGTTTTATTGTTTATCAGAGATAGAGATGCAAACTTGTGAAATAAAATGTATTCTCTAAAGTAGTGTTTATTACTAATTATATCCGAGAATATTTTTCCGGGGCATCATTTACGTATTTTGTATCAGCTTCTTGTAGGGGTACTCATACGGAAATTTAACGAGTGGCACTGTTGGCAGTCGCAAAGTCACGCGTGTGAAATCGACACGCAAATTGTTTAAAAAATGATCATCATTGTTTTTTAAGTAATTAAAGATTTCCTTCAATTCTAAAGAAATTTATGGAGTGCTCTTGTTACCACGAAACTAGTCATGTATTAATAGCATCAGTGCCATCTAGCGGCCGCTGTCGTAATTCAACGACCCATTGTCCCATAAAAGATAAAGGAATTCCGGTTATTTATATTGATTAACTCCCATATATACGTCTTTTCAGAGAAACCTTCTTTCTGAAGAAAAATGTGCTCGTTTAAGCATTTTCTTGAAACGGAAATGATTCGTGGTCAAATTGAAAATTGAAAAATGGTTATTCCGTCTCGTTTGAAATACTGTTTTGGCTCTGACATATCTGGCGCTGAATGTTTCCTACAAAGAAATGAACTCATTTCTCCATCTGTTTTTTCCTTCCAAAAAAACTGTAAGATAGAGATAATGTGATTTGAAATTCGCCCAACATTTATCGTATATAAATTTTGATTTTTCAAGCGACTTTCATGGACTGTTCTGCTTGATTTGCGCAATGGCACCAGATGGTAATAGTTACAATAGCGTAGACCTATCAAACATCTTTTTCTTTTCGTTTTTCTGTAAAGTTTATGCCTCCATTTAAATTTTATGACAATTGAATTACAATTTAAATCAATTTAAATCACCCTGCTGATATTTCACCTTTTCAGGAGTTTAACCTCGTAAAACTGTTCATGATGATTTACTAAGATGTTGCTGACTTTTGAGAAAAGTTCAAAAACCTCTCTTGAATTTCAACTTAATAACTCCAGTCTTAAAGCCGTCACAAACGATTATTAAATTTATTGTTATATTTCTGGCAATTAAAGACATGTCCAAAAAGTCCCGTTTTTTAGAATGCGAATTATGAGAAATCAAATATTCTAATTTGCCAGTTTTAAAAACAGTAAATGAAGTTTAATTACTTTCAGTTTGAAATGTTTATTTTAAAAAGCCGTGGTTAGTAAAATGCGGAAATTCGGCCACAAATTGCCAGGTGTATGATGGTCTTAGAGATTTTCATCCTTTACGGTAATGTTTTTCGAAGATTAGACATAATATTAAACATTTTAGATTTAATAATTATTCTATTGACAAGTCAATAGAATGATTAATAATTATTCTATTGACAAGTCAGTAGAAGTCCTAGTCAATTTTAAATGAATTTAAAAACAGTTTAAGTTCAAATTGTGTCACCCAGTGATCAAACTCACAACTGGAGATAGTTTTCAGTTTTTACGAGAAAGTTAACTATTTTCGACATTTTCTTAATATTTTTATATACAGTATAACGACGTTGAATAACTAAGAATTGGGAATTTCTTAAAGTTACCTTAATGTTAACTAATGACTATGACTATGATTTGCAGCCTTGTCCTTTGATACGGATAGTCTTAGGGGAGCGGCTACTGATTATTAGAAAAAACCGCCCATTTACATGTACTGTTATACCGTGCATTTGCATAGAACATGTTCGCTATCCTCGATTAGTTCTCCACACATTTCACACTCGATCTGTGTAGTTTGGAAGTTAGCGAGTCGTTCGTTTGTCTCTACACTGTAGTGAACCAGCCCTAGCACTGCATTGAACATGTGGAAAATTTAGATATGTTAAATGGCCAATTAGCAGATATTTCCGTTTTCCAATTAAATAACAGAAAATTCGAATTGGACTTTATGCTGATTTCGTCAGCATGCATATATCACGTGACATTTCAATTTCAATTCTTTACCCTGCAGTCAGTACATAGTACCATGTGGCAGGGGGATCATTATACAATTTGATTGATCCCAAATTTTCAATTTAATTAATTTTCCCGTATTTTGGATTTAACAAGGAGGGTGGGATGAAATTAGGATAGGAAGACGGTCATGGCCGATTTAATATAGGAATTATCTTAGCATTCGCCTGGAGGAATTGTGGGAAACCATGAAAAACCACAATCGAGGATAGCCGACATGTTAATCGAACCCGGGTCTACCGAATGCAAGACGAGGATGCTAACCTGTAAGACACCTTGCTCGGTCCATTTCATTCATTCCATCTACGAAAAATAGCGGGAGGCAGTGCCGAGGCATGTTCTTTTAGTGGTTGATTCGATTAAAACATCACATGATGTAGCCCCATAGGTAACTCTGCAAAGGTCCATTACGCTCGTGTTTAATTGTATACCTAAAACTACTTTTTAAAATAAACAATGTTAGACAAGCTTCATCTTTCATTTCAAAACTCGTCATGTAAACTGTAATGCAACGGTAGCATGTTTAGTGATCTTTGTCTTTTCCATAATTTGATAACTTTCCCCATCAAGAATTGATTAATAGGTTTGTCGTCGCCCGTGAACACGTATTTCCAATTTAACAACTGACCTTAGAGCCAAAGTCCTGTTTTTCTAAAGTCGTTAGGCTTGGGTGGCCGCAAGATGGTCGTAAAATTTGGGAAAATAATGATTGGAAACCGTTGTTGCCATATTATACCTCTGTGCTCTAGTTTTCCCGAAGGGTTATCTTCATGCAGAGAATCGTTCATAAAAAGGGTGAAAGCTGCCACACCAACTTTGCCACACATCGCTAGTTGCACCATTATCGGTTACCGTGTGTTTCTGGGTGATTCCTCGTTTTATCCATGAGCAGTAATTCATGATATTATTGATGCATTCGCAACATTACATCGGAAGCACTTAACAAGTGTCGTAAAATCTACTGCTTGCTTTGAATTCGTAATGAGGGTTTTCGGAGGCACCATAAAGTTGTGCCAATGGATCCAGTTTATATGTTCTACCCTTAAGAGGGCTTGCTTGTGGTCCTTTCTCTGTTCGACTTTTAAAAAATTGTTTCAAGCACGAAATGAAATGTTTGCAATAAATAAAAATTTTTCGGGTAACGAAAAGACTAGATATTGAAAATTTCACGTTTTTTAACTTGTCAACACGTTAATTTTGAATAAAATACAAATTTAGTTAAACTTTGAAAACTTACATAAGGACAAATTAATGGGTAACAATGAAATTTTTGATCGAAAATTAATGTGTGGGGAATTTTTAAAAAATGACAAATTTTCAATTTTTAGTTCTATTCGTGGTTTTTATATATAATAAAAAAAATACTGTTAACAAATATCTTTTGAAATTGTACACAAAATTAATAGATTAATACAGAAACAGTTTAACGTTTTATCCTACTTCCGGTCGTATTGGAACTCCGTACATAAGTGTTGAGATGACTAATGTTTAGATACATGTACATGTAGGCTACATTGTATGTGCATGTATTCGCAATTCAAACTTGTGAACTGCCTGCAATAAACGTAAAAATAAACTATAAATGTCATTTCCTATTGGGTAAGTAGGGCATGCAACTAATTACAATGCAAGCTCACAAATGTGCCAAATGCAAAACAATATCTGATTGTGCGCTCACAATCATTTGCATATTTAGAATAATTGAACCTAGTTATATTGGCGAATACGTGATCTTACAATAGCTCGAGTACTGTTGAAACCCTTTTTGAAGACATGTCAAACACGGGTGTATTTAGACCACCCAATTAAGCGGTCAGTTTCGCGGCCTTGTCTGAGTTCCCCATTAGCAATGGGTAATTGAAACTACCATCATTTATCCGCATTAGTGGCCAGCATTTCGTACAGCTTTTGGGTCTTAGCCGCTTGGGAATTTCAACATATGTAAGCAGCATGAGTTTCCTCCATCACATTTTGGGAAATATCGGAAAATGTCTTTCATCAATCCCCTCAATCTATCTTTCCCTAGCAGATAATTGATCGAGAGCCAATAACGTGTTCCAATACTGACATTTGGATTTGTTGGAGCTTGTTTATTACTTACACATGACCTTGGATTTCGAGCCTATAGTTGGGTTCGGTTCTTACTATTTCAAATTAAGATGATATTGACGCAGGAAACGTGCTCCAAGTACGTCAATAACTTTGGCCATTTCTGACAACTCCCTGACTTAGAGTATCTTCTACCTTTGTCCGAAATAGATTACATCCTTGAACTGGATAGTTTTGGAAGGGCTGTTCGTAAATGCTGTTTGCATTATCTACATGTCTAGCTTTTGCAATGCTACGAAATGCTGTAATGCATCCTCGGCCACTTCAGAAGTTACACAAACCAATGGTCTGCAATATTCGTTATTAAACGACATAAACTAACTGGTAATTATTTTTATTGTTATTTTATAATAAAAAATTGTATATTTAAAACCATATATAGGCCTACTATAGTTAGTTTCTATAGTTTCGACTAAATGAATTTGGCAATATATCATGCATTATCAACACTTGCTTTAATGTAAATTTTTAAGTTGTGTCACTTTTAGGAGTAAGTGGAATGAGATTCCTAGAAACATGACTCGTATTGGAAATAAGTAGAGGCGGCTGTATCATCTATTTCGTTATCTTACTTGCATGTAAAATACAGTGTAGAAACGATTTATGACTAAAATGTAATTTACAATAGGGGTGCCTTCGGCAGTCGTAAAATTACGCTTACATAATCAACATATTAATTGGTTTAAAAAAAAATGACTAAATGACTTTTTAACCAATACATTTTTTGATATTGAAGACCAAATTTCAATTGTTAATAAGGATACTTATAAAAAATATTCAAAATTATAAAACTCAAAATTCACGCTGAAGCCAGTTAATACATTTTTCTTACGCGTGACGTTTGACACGCTTTTGAATTTAAAGTGAATCAAACCATCTTAGGCAGATTGGACAAGACATGTGTTGTAAATTGCTGAAAATTCAAAGTTAATCATTATTTTTGAACAACATTCATGACATTTCAACACTCACTTTCCCCAACTTTCGGTTTCGGTGACTGCATTGGCTTGGGCAAAGCAAAATACAGCTTCTTCCAGAACAAGCGTTCTCCCCAAGTCAGATACGTGTTCGTCCTTAAGTATGCACGCAGCACTGGATCTACGTTTTCCGGAACTTTGTCCTTGATGATGACCACCACGCGACTGCTCTTGTCTTCCAACATTTTCGTATGCGCCGTCCTGAACTCGAAACGACACCATTCACTCCGCACGAAATCCTCAGAAAGCAGGATTATGGTGCGACGACATTTGTCGATGGCCGCCACGATGTTTTCGGAAATGTAGCCGCCAGCCAAGAAATCCCGATCGTGTAAGCAAACCCGGTACGGATGCTCGATGTCCTCCAGATTGGGTAGAAGGTTGGCCACCAAGAAATCTTCGTCCTTGCTGCTGAACGACACGAAAATGTCGAACTCTTTGTCAACGCCCTCGTCACCCCGCGACATCCTCAGGCCATATCTGGAGTAAATGAGCACTTGCACTTCGCGACGGTAGACAAAAACGAGGATGCTGACGATGATAAAGACAGACGAGACACTCGCTGAACTGGCCAACGTTGTCAGGTTACTGATTTTGGATTCGACGCACTCTTCGAACTCCAAGTAAAGGAGACGGCGATTGTTGGATGTGTCCTCGCAGCTTATGTTTTCCTTGCTCTTAACATTGCTGGAGCGTAACAACCAAGATTGGATCTGCTCGATGTAGTCGCATCGGCAGTTCCAAGGATTCTCTTGTAGCGTTATGTTTCGCAGTTCCATGACATTTTCCAGTTCCCACACCGGGTAGTCGGTGAGACGGTTGTTGTGCAGCTCGAGAGTTATCAACTTGCCCAGGTCGGCGAAACTCTCCAGCTGCAAGAGTTGGTTGTGGGACAGATAAAGCTCCCTCAGGTTGACTAAATTCGAAAAGGCTTTGGGGGGTATCTTTTTGAGCAAATTATTCTCCAATTGCAGAATTGTCAAAGCGGTGAGATTCTCGAAAGTCTTGGAGTGGAAGTCTTGAAGGTGATTTCTGTTGAGATGCAGAATTTCGATGTTAGCGACATTGGCGAAGCTGAAATGGCCGAGGTACGCAATGTTGTTACCGTCTAGAAAAACATGCACTGTGGAGGCATGAAGATGCTGCTTCGGCACCAATGCTAGGTTTTTTCTCGAGCAGTCGACGAATATGAAGGAAGTGGTAGCAGTTTTACTGTGGTAGCAGTGGCAACCTACCAGACACCGGTGGTCACATCTGTAGTCTGCCTTATATTGGTGTCTCGGACAGTTGCATCTGGAGTCGCACAAAAAGTACTCCGCTTTTTGCAGTTTAGTCGTTTTGCCACCCTTCGGATAACGGCTCTTGCACGTGACATTTTCCACGTCGGTTATGACAATAACCCGATTTCTTCCTCTTTTGATCCATTCTGTTTCACAGGAGCACAGCATCGGGTTTCCGGCTAGCGTCACGAAGGTGGCCGGAGGATTGAATTGCATGTGCATTTGCTCGTCCTCTTGGTGTTCGCAGAACGTCTTGATGGCGTTGTCGTGGAGGTATAGCATTCTCAGGGAACGCGAAAGCTCCAGGGATCTCATGTCCACCGATTCTATATCGTTGTTGTTCAGCCAGATTTCGTTGGCAATGCCCGCAACCGGAATTATGGTCTTGTTGGCCAGTTTGTTGAAGGACATGTCTAACACTATCTTCTCCGTAATGGCGAGGTCTTTGGTGCCCGCCGTGAAGGAGAACTTGTCGATTTGATTGTGACTCAAGTTCAGTAACTTGAATGTTATTTTAGGGATGCCGTACGAGAAATTACGGATGTTGTTGTACGACGCGTCCAACACCCGGATTGGTATAAGTTCCACCAAATTGCCCTCCAATGTTTCCAGCTGGTTGTTACTGAGGTAAACTTCACGCAGCTTGCTATTGTGGTAAAAGGCCCCAGGGTCGATGTAAGAGATGTTGTTATGCGACAGATCTAACTTAATTATGTTCAGATGTTTCCAGAAAACTTCATCGCCAATTGAAGAGATCAAGTTGTTGCTCAGATCTACCTCTTTAAGTTCTTTCGGCATCCGGTCTGGAAAATCAGCGATGTTACCAATGCAGTTGTTTTGCAACACCACGGCCGTCAGTCTGATAAGAGTGCCTAAGTCCGATGGTAGGGACACTAGTTCGTTGAATTTCAGGACGAGCTTGTTCAAAGACGTTAGGTTTTGAAACAAGACACGTGGCAACGTCCGTAAATTATTTTGTCCTAGATCGATAACCTTAATGTTTATTAAACCGTTAAATGCTTCAGGTTCGATTTCACTTATTCTATTTGTTGAAAGATAGAGGTTCTTTAAGTTTCTTAGACGATGGAAGGCGTGTCTCGGAATCTTGGAGATTCTGTTGTAGTCCATGTTTAGACAGGCCAAGGATTTTCCTGGCGATTCTTTGCTGCAACTCTCGCCAAAGCCAGCTTTCTCGACCTGGCTGATGACGTTGTGGGAAATTTTAAGCACTTTTAGTTCTGAAAATCCACAAAAGTAGTTGTCTGGTAGATCACCGATGCCGTTGTACGCTAATCCTAAATATTCCACGGTGGTTCTTGTAGTTTCCAGCAGACCTTCTTCAAAAGGAAGTGGCGCACACGCTAGACTATTTGACGAGTCACACGAAATACTTAAATATTTAAACTGCTTGAAACGTACGAATGCGTCTTTTGATAATGTCCCGTCTTGAGTAGTCCTGCTGACGATGAGGCTTTCCGCCTGGCTTTCGGCATCTTCTAAGTCCTTCACGAAATATCGATACGAAATAAGAGGCATTTTAAATTCGCACACGTTTTGAGCCATCGCGAAATTGATGAAGAGAATCGCGTTGTGAATGTTGGCCCAAAGCAACAAGTGACGAAACGTTGTAAAGAGTGTCATTTTTAATGGTTGTTGCTTGAAAGATCGTTTTGCTCGGAGAACTACTTCTGTTTGATAGGAATTGAAAAACGTAACTGCAAATTAAATTTTAATTGTAAAAGTTAAAATTTATATGTCGAATTGCCAAAACTCTTAACTGTATACGAAACTTAGCTATAATCTGGCTATGACACATTTTTTCCTTACATCTCATTGGCAATTATGCAATTTTTTAAAAATTACTTTCATAAGATGCCAATCGGATGTAATTATGAATTTGATATTTTATATCTCGGATTATACGCGCTGAGTTGAAAACGAATTTAATTATTTTATTTCAAAAAGCGCCGTCTAACGGTCAATACAGGCAACGGTTGAAAATTGCCATTTTATTTCATTTAAAATGAACGATTTCTGAATTTTTCTCTCTGAAATCTCCATTTGTAATTTTATTTAATTATTTATCGGAAAAAAATATCGAAGTAATTTCACCATCCATAAAATGCATGTGAGCAAATAATTTGTGGCTAGTTTTGTCGAAAAAAAAAAAGCCACGTGACATTTTTCCTCTTCGATTTTATTCAGAAATTGATCCAGAAATCTTTTAAACAAAGGGGACATATGTCCCCTTTGTTTGGGGCGATAAACTTAACGTTTCAAAACTTCCCTTACTTACACTCGACACGTGTACGTTGTATCAGATAATTTAATATCATTAACCTAGTGTAATGATTTAATGGTTCATGAATTAATTTTGCCAAAGGGATTCATCATATCTAAAAAAGCATTATCAAAGTCATAACTAATTATCCATATTGGAATGTTGTCGAATATTTTTTTTTAGAAAAAAATTCTTGGCATTTTGAAAAGATGCCATGATGAGATTTACATGTAATGCTGAATCTGAAATTTCATATAATAGCCTATACAATTGTAATATAATTTCATTAAATTTGTCATGGTTGCTCCTTAATATTCACCACGATATACATGTATAAGTCGAACTCATGCCCCAATTTCAAAAAGTTTTTATTTGTTAATCGCAAGAGTTTGTTGATAAACGAAATGATGGATGTGATATACATGTAACTTCAAAAATAAACTTACCTTAAAGGACACGACCTTTCCTTCACCACTTAATACCGTTTTGATTACTGCAAAACTAACGTATAGTGAATGTCGGAGACGCTGCATAACATGTACTTAAATAATTGCTTATATTTGAGTATATCCGTTGTTCGAGTCAACGCATTGCTCAACTTCCTTTCCTCCGACAATATTTTTTGTTTTTAGTTCCTGTTCTCGTAAGTCTAACAATAAACTGTACTCTTTTTCAAGTTTATTTAATTGATTGTGCTTTTTGAATGTTACCCGAAAATTAATAAAATTCTAGCAAGAAAATTAGTAAGAGCTTTATGACGAACTAGCTGGAAGGCCCGGCCTTGCCCGGGGAATCATAAATTTACAGTAAAAATGTATACAAAAATGAATTAAATAAAGTAAACATAATTCGAAAAATTCAGGGAAGAATGACTTAATTTTGTAAAAGTCAGGGAAATTAAACGTAAGGTTAATTTTTTAAAGTAAAAATGAATGCTTATACCTGGTTAGATCAGGGCCCTTGCAAAAAAAATCGCAAATTTCTGAAATATTCCCTACGCGCCAGACGAGAATGTCCTTTTCGATGGGCTCACAACGAAGGAACAATCATTCAAACAAATCCAGTCACAAACAAAATGGACGCGTTTTGCCTTTTATATACAGTATATAGATTACATCATTGATAAAACGTCGAGTTGCAGTTATTGTTGTCTTTACACGATTGTTTTACTTAAGTATTTCATACTAAATTGTGATGTGCTCTCCCAAGATCATGGGTGATGAAAATGGCCCAATTATACGGAGAGGATTGTTTTCCTGGTTAATCAAAACTGGGGATAATTCACAAAATGCTCGGAAAAAAACAACTTCTTTATTATACATGACTGAATTTTTTTGCATTTGATTGCGACTAAGAACAATTCCAAACGCAAATATTTCGCTCAAAATTTTCAATATTAATGATCAGAAGAATGAAAGTTTAATCGCCTCACTTATTGTCATCCTTGTTGTGCCAAAAGATTATTTTCGTTAAAAAGTTCATAGAAAATTCACAGAAAAGAAGAAGAAACATGGAATGTTCATTATTTCAAGTCTGTCTTAACCTCCTGGTGCAAACACACTTATTTGAACATCTTTCTTTGATGACTACATTGGCTCTGGCAGTGCGAAGTACAGTTTCTTCCAGAATAGCTGCTCTCCCCATGTCAGATATGTGTTCGTCCTGATGTAGGCACGCAGCACTGGTTCCATGATTTCTGGCACTTTGTCCTTGATGATGACCACCACGCGACTGCGCTTGTCTTCCAACATTTTCGTGTGCGCCGTCCTGAACTCGAAACGACACCATTCACTCTGCACGAAGTCATCAGAAAGCAGGATTATGGTGCGACGACACTTATCAATGGCCGCCACGATGTTTTCGGAAATATAGCCACCGGCCAAGAAATCACGATCGTGCAAGCAAACGCGGTATGGATGCTCGATGTCCTCCAGATTGGGCAGAAGGTTGGTCACCAAGAAATCTTCGTCCTTGTTGCTGTACGATACAAAAACGTCAAACGCCTTGTCCTTGTCCATGTCCTCGTCGCTTAATGACATCCTCAAACCATATCTGGAGTGGATGAGCACTTGCACTTCGCGACGGTAGACAAACAGCAAAATGCTTATAATGACAAAGACGGACGTTACTCCAACAACACTGGCCATTGTTCCTGTCTGACTGGCTGGAAAGTTGATGCATTCTTCGAACTCCAAGTATATAAAACGATGGTTGTTGGCCTCGTCTTCGCAGCTCACGTTTTCTTTGCTCTTGACATTGCTGGAGCGTAGCAGCCAAGCTTGGTATTGTTCGATGTAGTCGCATCGGCAACTCCAAGGATTGTCATGAAGTGTTATGTTTCTCAGTCCCTTAATTTTCTCCAGTTCCCAAACCGGGTAATTCGTGAGACTGTTGTTGTGCAGTTCCAGGGTTTCCAACTTGCTGCCCATTTCTGGTAAATACATGTTCTCCAACTGCAGGAATCGATTTTGGGACAGGTACAGTTCTCGTAAATTGACCAATGTTGAAAAGGCGTTTTGTGGCAATGTTTTCAACAGGTTATTCTCAAGTTGTAAAACGGTCAAGGCGGTCAGATTTTCGAATGTTTTGGGATGAAAGTCCTCGAGATGACTGCCGTTGAGATACAGACGCTCGATGTTGGTAACGCTGCTGAAGCTGAGACGGCTAAGATATGGTAAATTGTTGCCATCCAAGAAGAGGTGTATTGTGGTGGCACGGAGCTTTAATTGGTTTGGAAACAGCTGTCAGATATTTTCTTGAGCAGTCAACGAATATGAAGGAAGTGCTCCAACTATAATAGCAGTGGCAATTTTTAAGACACGGATATTAACATTGAAAATTTGCTGGATGCTCACCGAAATCAGAAGCTTCCTTGTCCGGACAGTTGCATTTCGAATCGCAGACGAAGTAGTCCACGTTTCTCAAATACTTCGTCTCGCTGCCTTTTGGATAATTGGTCTTGCACGTTAAGGTGGCCAGGTCATTGATAACGAATGCCTTATTTCTCCTAGTTGTAATCCATTCCGTTTCACAAGAGCACAGCAGTGGGTTGCCAGCTAAAGTCACAAAGATGGCTGGTGGATCGAATAGCATTAATCTAACCTCCTCCTGGGAAAGTTCACAAAATGTTACGATGGCATTGTTGTGAAGGTAAAGCGTCCTCAGGACACGTTGACTGCCGAGGGAGTTCATAGCGACGCTTTCGATGGCATTGTCGTTCAGCCAGATTTCGTTGACCAAGTTTGGGAGTGGTAAATTAACCCGTTTGGCCAGTTTGTTGAAGGACATGTCGATTATGATTCTCATGTCGAACTTCGGTGGTGGCGTTCTCATCCCGTTTCCTTTTTTGCCATGGACGTGGATGTTGAAGTGATCAATTTCGTTGTGACTCAGGTTCAGTAGAATGAATGTTATCGTGCTAAAGTTGTATGAAAAAGTTTGGATGTTGTTGCACGAAACGTCAAGCTTGTAGAAAGGTATGGATGCTATCAAGCTGCCCAATGTTTTTAGCCTGTTGTTGTTGATGTAGATTTCACGAAGTCCGTTATTGTGGTGAAATGCCTCGGGCTCGATGTAAGAGATATTGTTGTGGGACAACGTTAACTTGTCTAAACTTGAATGTTCCGAGAAGACTTCTTTTCCGATTGATGCGATCTTGTTGTTGCCTAGATTTACTTGTCTTATTTTTGTCGGAATGAGATCTGAAAATCTGTCAATGTTCGAAATTCGGTTGTTTTGTATTGCCAATGTCATTAGATTGCGCGAAGATGTCAAGTTTGGCAAGTGAGATAATTTGTTATCGTTAAAGAATAGTATTTCCAGACTTTGAAGACTCATAAACGACGGAAGAATCACCAGTTCGTTGAATTGTAGTTTAAGCATTAGCAAAGAAGTCAGGTTTTGAAACAAGCTATTTGGCAGCGTCCTTAAACTGTTGCGTTGTAGATCAAGGACTTCTAACGTATGTAGACCATCAAATGTTCCAGCTTCAATTTCTTCAATTTTATTGGCGGAAAGGTACAGATACATCAAGTTCTTTAGATGACGGAAGGCATCTTTAGCTATCGTCGAGATGTCGTTGTTGTCCATGGCTAGGCAAGACAATGAACTTGCGGACGATTCTGTACTACAGTCGTCACCAAATCCAAATTTTGGGATTTCACTAATATCATTGTATGAAATCTCTAGTTCTTTTAAGTGTGAAAATCCACAAAAGTAGTTGTCCGGTAGTCATCTTATCTTGTTATTTGATAAGTCGAGCCCTTCTAAAGTGCTTTTGGTAGGATCGAGCAGACCATTGTCAACGAGAAGAGTTTGACATTCTTTATTTTTGAATTCGCAGTAAATGCTAACGTACTTTAACTGCGTGAATCGTGAGAATGTGTTTTCGGGAAGTTCCCCGTCAACAATGTTCCTCCTGATGTACAGATTTTCTGTATGGATGTTGGCCATTCGCAAACTGTTTAAATTGTATCCACTAAAGTCTGATGCAAAGTTGAACAAAAATTCGCATGCATGTTCAGCCAAAGTGAAATTCACGAAGAAAATCGTCGTATAAATGTAGGTCCAAAGTAGCAGATGATGGCAGTTTGTGAATTGTTTCATGATAGGTAATATTTCAGTTGAAGATTGATTGGACCCAATGCCTCTATAGCTGCTCTTCTGTTTTATAATAAGGAAATTCAGTATTATCTAATTTTAACAAATTTTCAGGCAGCGTTTAAATCAATTGTTGTGAAGGTATAGCTAAAGATTTACAATATAGTTTACTATTCTTACCTTAAAACGAGGTTCACATGGTATTTTCTTCTCCACATTTATAACTTTAATTTTTCTCAGTTGTAGCACGGCATCTCATCAAGGAGGTTGCTTACACTATAACTTAATTATGTGTAGATTTTGTCCAGTATTTTTGCTGCAGGAAATGAGTCACACAACATCCTTTTAATACCATAACAGAATTCTCTGCACTGTTTAGAATATTTCTCGGTATTAGTTAAAAATAAGCATGTTTACTAAGTTGCTATGACCAATTTGTGAGATACCGGTTTCAAGTATTTCTCGTGAAAAAGCTCAAAGGAGTGCTGGATGAAGGGGGGGGGGGAGGAGGACAAGTTAAGGGCAAGCTGCCACAATGATGCTTGGAAGGGAAAGATTGATACTTTCGTATAAATATATTTTTGGTTATAAAATAAATGCGTAAATTTCAGACCTGGGGGCAGTTGATGATATTGCAATGTATATTTTCTTTTAGATGGGGCAAATATAGACTAATAATTTCTCTAAAAGGGGGCAATAGTCCAAAAACGTTTGGGAAAGATTGTTTTATAGTTATATGGCACTGTTTAATTATGGCCAGTCGTATGCTGTGAGAACATGGTTAATGTACATGTACAGCGCTGTTTTTCAAAATTGTTAATGTTCCCTGAATATTTTCTTTATTTGCACTGAAATTTAAAAGTATCACAACTCAAAAATTATCAATTCCGGTATGTTGTAAACAATAACGTGCCAATATCGATATTCTGCAGCCAGAAAACGCTTTTCTTGACATGCTGTAAATTGCCTGTTATTCAGCAACAAATTCCCTCGCAACGGGATTTCGGAATAGGTAGTTTAAAACGTTGTTCCCATCGAGGTTTCATCGGTGGATGATCTTATCTTGGACAATGCAAAGTACAACTTCTTCCAGAACAACCGCTCTCCCCATGTCAGATAAGTGTTGGTCAACAAATAGGCCCTTAGTTCAGGCCCAATGTTTTCTGGCACTTTGTCGACTACGACAATCACGAGCCGGTTGCACTTATCTTCGATCATCTTCAGGTGGGCCAACCTGAACTCGTACTTGCACCATTCACTCAGCACAAAGTTTTCCGAAAGTAAGACGATGGTTCTGCGGCAGTTGTCGATGGCCGTTGCGATGTTGTCGCTGATGTAGCCGCCCGCCAAGAAATCCCGAGCGTGCAAACACACGCGATACGGATGTTCGATTCCTTCCAAGTTGGGCAAGAAGTCGTGCACCAGGAATTCCTCATCCTTGCTACTGTACGAAATGAAAACGTCGCATAACTTGTTCCGGTCTAAGTCGTCGTTGTTGCTGTTGAAAATCCGGAAGCCATACCTGGAGTAAATGAGCACTTGCACCTCTCGTCGGTAGAAATACACCAGAAGGCTCGTTATGACTATGGTCACGGCAATGGCCGCAACGCTGGACCATATTGGTGTGAGGCTGACGTGGACATCGGTGCATTCCTCGAAGGCTTCGTAAATGAGCCGTTTGTTCTTTGACTGGTCCACGCAGCTGATGTACTCTTTGTCGATGACATTGCTGGCACGAATTAGCCACGCTTGGAAGGGTTCGACTTGATCACATTCGCAACTCCATGGATTATTCTGCACCGAAATTCTTTCTAATCTGGCGAAGTTCATCAATTCCCAAACCGGATAATTGGTCAAGAGATTGTCGTTCAACTCCAAAGTCCACAACTTTCGCATCTCGGCGGAGAGCTCCAAACTGAACAGTCTGTTGCCAGACAAATACAACTCTTGCAGATTCTTCAAATACGAAAATGCTTTATTTGGTATCGTCTCCAGGAGATTGTCCTCCATGTGCAACGCTGTTAATGCGGTGAAATTTTCAAACGTGTTCTGATGGAAGTCTTTCAGGTTGCTGTTGTTCAGGTACAGTTTCTCAATGTTCGATGCAAAACTGAAATCTGAACCGCTTATACTCGATATCACATTTCCGTCCAAGAAGAGATGGACAGTTTTTATGTGGACGATGCCATCCGGCACTCCCGACAAATTCTTGATGGAACAGTCGACGAACATGAACGTTTCTCCAGAGTCCGAATAGCAGAGGCAGTTGTCGAGACACGGGATTTGGCAGTCGAAATATTTCGGATCCCCTCCGACAGACAGTGAAACCGTCATCAGACATTCGCATTTGGAATCAGAAAGGAAGTAGTTCCAGTTCTTCAGGAGCGACTCACTGCCCTTTGGATAATAACTCTTGCACGTTACGTTGTCCGCGTCGTTCACAACAATGGGGAAATTTCTCCTCGCTCGTATCCATTCCGTTTCTCTGGAGCAAATCAGCGGATTTCCTCGCAACGTCACGAAGACTCTATCACGATTGGACCACCCGGTGGCATCCTTGTCGTCAACGTCGCAAAACGTTTCCAAGAAATTGTTATGCAAATACAGCGCTTCCAGAGATTTTAGAACGATAAGGTTTCCAGAATCGAAACTTTTCAAGTAGTTGTTGTTTAGCCACATTTCATTGATCGAACTTGGAAATACCAAGGCATTCGCGTCGACCAGCTTGTTGAACGACAGGTCCACCACTGTTTTCCCGCTGCTGGTGCGGGTCCAGTTGATTGCATAACAGTTAAAAGTTTCTATTTCGTTGTGGCTGAAGTTCAAGTGCTGAAGCTCAGTCACGCGGGCAATGTAGACAAACTCTCGGATGTTATTTTTCGACGCGTCGATTATCCGGATTGGGATCGTTTCCAGCAGATTGTTCAAGGTGGCGATCTGATTGTTGTCAACGTAGACGTAACTGAGCTTTTTGTTGCGGCGAAACGCTCCAGTTTCGATGTTGCGGATCTTGTTGTGGGACATCCTCAGCGTTTCCAATTCCACCATGGTGGAAAAGTCGTTGCTTCCAATCGAAGTTATTCCGTTTTTACTCAAGTCCATGTTGCGCAGGTATATCAGCTGATATGTCGAGAAATGCGTTATGTTTTCGATGGCATTGTTTTGTAGTTTTAAACGAGACACCCAAGTCCTGTTAAGAAATTCCGGCAAGAAGGAAAACCGATTTCCGTTGAGATTCAAATGTTCCAATGTCTCCAAGTTTGCAAGGGTCGAAAGCGATGCCAGTTGATTGAACTGCAAGTTGAGCGTCTTCAGTTCTCTTTGATAGTGAAACACCCGTTCGTTCAATGTTTTTAAGCGGTTTCTCTTTAAATCGATGAAAGCTACTCTGATCAAACCTCGAAATGCTCCAGCGTGGATTGTCCGAATTTCGTTGTTTGAAAGAACCAAGGCCGACAATTGTTTGAGCTGGCTGAAGACACCGCGTGGCAGCTCAGCAATTTTGTTGTTGTGTAAACACAGATATAGTCTGGATTCCTCCAAAATAGATGGTTTACCGCAGACGTCACCGAATCCTAAATGCTGAATGTCACTCAGATTGTTGAAAGAAAGGTCAATTCGATTCAGGTAGGGGAATCTGCAGAAAATGTTTTCCGTGAAATTGACATTGGTGTTGTGAGATAGCTTTAGAACTTTGAGCGAGGTTTTGACATGTTCTAAACAACCGTCTTCAATGCGTAGAGTCTCACACACTCTATTTGTGGATTTACATGATATTGACAAATGTTCCAATTGTTTGAAACGGGAAAGAATGCCCAAATCCTTTAACAACTCAACGTTTCTGGAAGTCAGGTTGACGTAGAGAATTTTTGTTCGACTGCTCACTGTTGAAATGTCATCGATGTAATTGTTTTTATAGTAGTTTTCTTCACACACGCTGAGGTCTCTGGTCCCATCCCAAAACGTTTGACTAATGGCGCCGTGAAGACAGACGAAAATGATCACGTGACGGAGATTCATACTCCCATTCATATTCGTGGCGCTCCAAACGCAGAATGCAGAATCTGCAAAATTCAAATAGTATATATCATTATTCGAGTATTCTATGACATTATCTAATACTATTATACGATAACACACTTGTACGACAGTGAAGTTACTGGAGAAAAGGATCGTGGCATGTTTCTGATACAAAATATTTGGAAAATGTGTTTTTTCAACTGCAAAATAAACTATAACAGAACCCGTAAAATTAGATACACGAAAAGTACTTGGATTCCAAGCAGAAAACTCAGTTGACGTAGCTGGAAACTCAGTTGACGTAGCTGGAACCTCAGCTGACGTAAGTGGAAGCTCAGTTGACGTAAGTGGAAGCTCAGTTGACGTAACTGGAAACTCCCAATTCAGAAAACCGCTTAACGCCATGTGTAATTGTTGGCAAGACCAATGAATATGCATGCATATCATGCATACATGGTCTTATAAAATTGGTCCATCCAATCAATGACAAAAATAAATGAAAAATTACCAACTTGCTTAGTTGTTTGGCGGTGGAAAATGTCCATGGTGATGGGGTCGAGGGTCACAAGGTACGATTGCGGTCTGGAATCCCAGTTGTTGGAAGATGCTTTCGGAGAGTGTCATTAAGATCTGGATCGCGTTTTTCATGTTCGCCGATTCTTCGGCGTTGTTTGCGTAGAATTTGAGCCCCTGGGTGAAAACCGGGCTGGTAGCAATGGTTACACTGCCAACAACACCAGCGGGTGCAGGCTGATTAGCGAGATTGTCTGCGGCGCTCTCCAGCGGTTCCATCTTTCAGTTATTCCTTGGAAGACAATATTATCCCCCACACGTCCACGATATCTTACTGCAGTCCAGACTTACTGTAGCAGAAAAACTGAAATCCAAGTTGAAGGGTGATCATTCCTGGACTGTGGACAACATTCAATCAAGTGTAACCGAGGTTTTAAACACTCTTACAGAAAATGACGTCTGGCTCTGCTACGATCTTTGGAAAAAAAACAATGTTGGATTCACTTTGTAATTTCTCAAGTTGTACTTTGAACAGAGAAATTGTAATGTCGTGTACATGTATCTGCAGATACATGTACACGACATTACAATTACACGACTTACGTGTAAGCCGTCTATAGGCCAATTGATAAGAGTGAAATTAAAAATCAGTAGACTAGGCGTACCAATAATTGGATAAGTATACGCAATTTAACCTACCGACTAATTAGGTGACAGCTGATTAAAACCGGGTGTATCATGCCTCATCCTGTATATGCATGGGCAATTTATGAAAACATATGTGCCAAATCTTTTGAATGACCAAACATACACGTATATGTCACTTTTCTATCTGGTCGTTCAAACGTGGGGTCAAAGGGACATTTGGGGCAAAATGTTTGCTTTTTGTACCAGACTTTACATTTGATTTTGCTTTGGGATTCCGTGTTAGTTTTTCATACGAAATGTTTCTAATTTTTTTCCAAGCAATAAATGTTCATGTACAGCACATGCATCCATTCTACGTCTTCGTCAATATTATATAGTTAGTATTTGATACAGCCCAGCATATGCCCGAAAGAGGACTTATTAATTTTTTATGATTTGTTTTATGCCCAAAATGTGTTATTTCACCCCCGAGCGGTTCAAAACAGAGAGGGGGGAAATGGGCTAGTGGCCGACCTGGGGGACGCTGCCCACCTTTCTCTACACGATGGTTAGTCATTTATCATTATATGATAAATCCCCCCTGAGTTACATGTATAGGTCTTTGAATTGTCTACATTTTTTCGTGACGAGAAAGTTTTTGGGAATGCACCCGTACCGATTTTAAAGACGTATTCACGTCAAAAACTAGAAAACGAGTATGTAGAAAGCTTACCTGAACGCGGATAGATTGATATCAATTGAGGCAAGGTTAGTATTTCCATTTCATTAGTCCGTGCTTTATCAGAGTTCGTAGTTTAATGGTTTTGGTTGTTGCGTCTACGAGTGGAAATACTCACTGTACACAGTTTTCCTCGAAAGTTTGCAGCCTGCATTCGCCCCTTGGTGGCCTTGAAAAAGAAGAGTTGAAACAGTATACCGTGGTTGAAAACAGGATATACATGTATGTATTGTGAAATCAAAACAAAGTGCTAGCAAGTAAATGTTTCATAGCTAATTGTATTTCGTCGTCGTAATAGGGGCTATTCAAAAAGTATATGTCGGTATAATAACTTATAAATTTCCCACCCTCCTATCCCGTGACCAAGTTTTCTCTCGATCAGCAGTGATTTCCACCCCATTGCAGACGTTCACGATATTTAAAAAATTGTAATTTTAATCATAGTTTTAAAGCAGTATTTTTCTTGCTTTTCAACAAGAATGTCCACATGTACAACTTGTATAATGCATTCCATTAACTTCGAAATTAATTTTAAATTCAGATTGTATTACGATTTTTTTTAATAAAAGAAATTGGTTACATTTGCAAGAAATATCGCGTAAATATAGGAATTCTATCAGGATATTGTGCATGCACTTTTAAAACAGTACTCATATCTTCAATAAGAATGGTCATGTTTCAACACTCATTTTCATTGAAATTTACATGTGTTTTCCAATTTTAAATCCAAATTTCAATAGAATTATTTGTTTTAAAATAAGTTGAAATTACTTGGGGAACTTTAAAAATTCAGGATACTTGTTACTTTTGTCCACGCTTCTATGGCTTCTTTAACCGTTTAATGGTTATCTATGGTGAACCGAGAGAGATCTTTGATACAATCGAGTTCGAGGGCGAAGACTCGAACGGAATCGACGAGCTTCGAAGGGAGGTCAAAACGAGGATGAGTTGAATTAGGATTGCGAGCCTAGTACACCTCCATCCTCGTTCCAAATTACCTCGTAAGAGACTCCCTTCTTTCCAGACCACAAAGCTGTCTCCGTTCTTGAACGCTACCCTCGCTACCAAATGACTCTCTCTTCTCACCATATGACTCTGGTTGAAAACCCCCAAGAATAACCTCCTCGCTGAGGTTCTTCCTTTACTTCGCGGAAAGACAAAATAGATTACGAGTATCGTTTTAGTTCGAAAAATGTTTATTCAAATTAGAACAACAAAATGTGTCCGACCAGGAGTTCTACAACAGAGTGAAAATTAATATGGAATGAAGTTGCTTTTATACTAAAATAAAGGGGCGCGGTCACACAACACCTGACACGCGCCCCAATCACAGCTCGCTAGGGCGAACCCAAAGTAATAGGAAAAAATGGGTGAGCCCGAATTTGACTTTTTCCCGATCCATTCGCTACATATCATGAAAAGTGATCCTATAGTCGAGCGATCTAGTTTTGTCAGACTAATTTATGGGGCAGAATTACTTTCAAATGCATGTTGTGGTTGATTTATACTCTTGTTTAGCTTTGCTAGTGGTGTTGATTCATACATCATCTTTCATAAACACTAGAAACGACGATATACCGGTATTTATAACCAAACTGTTTGTGAGAAACGTTTTTGAATTTTTGACTGACTGGTAACTATTATGTTAGTTATCATTTACTATTTTGATTAGCATTCTAAAGATGGGGAAACACCAAAGCAAACAACAAACAAAAAAACTACAAACATACGAAGCCCTGTAGCGGAAGATTTTCTATTTTTGTTTGTTTTGTTTTGTACGTGATGACGCAAAACTGACGCGTGTTTAGTGCAAACAAAAACAGTGTTTGTGTTTGCTGTTTGTTCAAAATGTTTGCTCCGAAATTTATAGCAAAGAGCAAACAGCAAACACTATGACGAAAAAAAAACAACTGTTTTCAACAAACACTTTGGTGTTTGCTCAAGTGGCGCGTTTTGCGTCATTATGTGCTGTACAACAACAACAAAAAAAGAAAACCTTCCGCTATGTGGCTCCGTATGTTTGTGGTTTTTTGTTTGTGCTTGCATCGAATTGTCACCACCTTTGACACCACCATTGTCACTACTTTCCAAGCTAATTTTTGCCTTCAAATTGTGTCCTAGCAAAACGTTATTTTACCAATTATTGAAAAGAAATGAATTTCAAAAATGCATCTGAAAATATTCATCGATTGGAACACATGTACATATATATGCATTTCAGAGTAGATTTAACGCTATTAAAATGCATTTCAAAGTGCATTTTCAAAATTGATTCTTATTATCGCTTTCTCGTCAGTTCTCGTAAATCAATTTAAAGTTCTGATAATTTCCTGTACCATAAAAATGTATCATATTCGTCAATATTATTATGAGAAATTATTCTCCAATTATTATGCTTAAATGGTGTTAATAAACAGTATATTCAAATAATATTATGCAACAATGACTTGTTTGATTTTATTTTAATTTGGCAACATTCTACATGAAACACATTCGTTATAATGATTGCTCTAGTTTTCATAATTCTGTACATGTACAGTGTAATGGATATACATCTACTGTGCTAGACAACGGCATTGGATACTTATGTATCCAATGTCTAATACTTCATCTGTAACTAACTAGAAACTTAAAAAATGGGATGTAAGATCTGAGGGTGGGGTTCGATAAGATGATTTACCATCCTCCTGACATCTGATTGAGCACCGCATACGGCCCTAACGAAAATCCAAGGAGACAATCACCTTGCAACGTTACATTTTCGACGACTTCCTCACTGACAACGAAGTCATTTGGTCTAATTTTTTTTTTTGGATGCGAGAACTTGGATAGTCTTCTGGTACAATGGGCGCCTGGATGCACCAATTGTTGAAAGATCCTGGTGGAAGCAGTTGCGAAAAAGACGTTGCCCTCTTTCAACTCCTTTTCATGTCGTTAACAAACTTATTTCCATTAACTTTGAAATTAATTTTTAATTATCCAATTCACATTTTATTACAGATATTTCGATTTTTATTTTTAAAATTGTTATGGATAAAATTTAAAATTCTCGGAAATCTTGCATTGATGCATGTTTGACAGGATGTTATGCTGGCATTCTCAATCGTGAGACATTCTAATTATAATATAACAATGTTTCCAGATAGTGCATATAATAATAATAATAAAAAGCTTTATTCCTTAAGAGAAACAGGCATAGAAGGGATCACTTACAGGTAATCACTTACA
>JAQGBX010000856.1:0-29744 GCA_034698745.1 Megaphyllum sjaelandicum
CTTAAAGATCATAAATATATGAACCTCTTCGTTGGTTTCTGGAAAATGGGTACTGACCAGAAGAGCCAGCTACTCCTCAACCCGCAACATTTCCGTTCTGTGATGCGCTTTGTTTTCTTGATGTGAAATGAGAAACTAACATCGTTTATATTTGATGACATCCCGGATTTGAACAAGGAGGCATTTTTGTTTAACTTCGATAACAAGTGTCTTTGTATGCTAATGTTGCGTCAAGGACAGTACAAGGCCTTCGAATTACTTGTAAGAGTTTGCAGATTGAAAGACAAAAAATTGTTTATGAAAGCTCGAAGATTCCTGGAGAATCCTCCTCCTCATCTCTTACCTGATGGTTTCTTGAAATCTATATGTTAACAGAGTTCGCTCCTAAATCAGTCTAAAAAGCTGCAAAACTGTAACGATAATTTTTGTGGAGATGTCATGTTATTTATATATTTATTGAAAAAAAATATTTTTGTGGCTATTTATTATAATTTATTTTTATACTTTTTTTTGCCAAAAGTTATTTGGCACAAAAAAAGTATCATTCAAAATTGATTTTGGTTTATTTAATTTAAGAAATGAAAAGTTCTAAGTCTACTTTGTTAAAGATTTCACCAGGGGCATAGGAATTAAGGCAGTAGATTTTCAATAGAGGGGAGGGGAGTTTAACCGTCGACCCATCAATGAGGGTTCCGAAGGGGAGTGAAAGCGTCATTTTACATATTAAAAATATAATCTGACCATGCAAAAAGGCTGCTATTATGGTGATCTGTTTCAGCCTTTAACCAGTTTAACTGTGTCAAAAAATAAACTTAAAACCTCCCATATTAATGATTTTACATGTATCACGTGTACGTTTTACATAAATTACTTTTAATTCGACACTCGACACAAATGGTCGGATTTGGTGGGATTTTGCCACTATCGGCTTATTTCTTCGCATTTGAATTAAAAGTTGAAAGTTGTTCATACTGTTGAAGTAACAAATTATTGAAATCTTCAAATAGTGCTTGAATATCAAAGATTATTTTCCACGACATTTCCAGGTTTTAAACGCTCGAATTGAATGTTGTTTTCATTTATGTTTGCACGTGGTTTTGACGACACCGTCACTTAATTGCTTCTTAATTAAAGTAAGCCATTTTTAAAAAACAATGTGAATTTTGAACAACATTTGTAGCCATAATTTGCGGAAATTTAATGCTTAACTCTCCAACATCTGAAAGTTTTAAAGTTGTAGTATATGTCTACATTAACCATGGTTGTATCTACTGTTGGTCTATGTCTATATATATCATTAATTTAACATCTTAATTTCTGGTCATAGCGTTGCTTCCATTTGGGCCAAATGTGTGTTGTATTCTTCAGTTTTTGACTTCAATTCAATTCAACTCAGTACCCTACTATCAGTAAATAAATACCATGTAGTAGGAGGGGTAATCCATTAACCTAAATTATTCATATAGTTACCACCGCGCTAGTGTAGACCCCAACATCATTGCAAAATTAAATTTCGTGAAGCTTAATGCTATCCTTTGGAAGAGAGTTCCAACGTGTAATGGCATGCAAGAAATAAGACCAATAAAATGGATCCGAATGAGCTCGGAGTTCCATAAGTGGATTGGAATGACAGGTTCTACCACCTTGGTGGTTGCGTTTAAAACTTGCATTACCAGACAAATTAAATTTTTCAAACAGGCCCGTACAGTTTTGCAAAATTGTTCACGTTGTTCATGTAAAACTAGCTGGAAGGCCCGGCTTTGCCCAGGCTGCTTACAGTTTCTATGCTCGGCCTACCAGGCGAATATGATAGACGAACGTTACTATATAAAAATATTGATTAAGGATAATTTATGATAATGCCACTCGACTATGTTAAAAAAGGTATCATACTTAGTATTTTTAAACATGTATATCATTCTTTATTTGAGATTCGCCTGGTAGGCCGAGCATAGCAACTGTAAACAGCCTGGGCAGAGCCGGGCCTTCCAGCTAGTATAGTTATAAACGCAATACCATTTTTCTGAAAAATTGATATTTTTTTCTAAAAACCATTCTACATGTACTATTGCCACACATAGTTAATATTTTCCTATAATTCGTCAACTTTTAAATTTACCGAACTAACGTATAAGTTTAAGCGTCCATTTTCTGAAGTGCATCAGTGGACAATAGTCTCGTGGATCAGTGACCGAATAGGAGATGGAGAGGCTATATACTCTTTTTTGCCCAGGCTTCATATGAAAAAATTTCGATAAGGGCCAATCGTCACATGCTTGGTCAATGGCACTGTCCAAACTAGGCAACGTATAAACTTCATACTTTACACGTATGCATGTAAAGCAATCAAGTGTGCACTTCAAGCAGATCTTTTGCTCATATGCACTGCTCTCTAATATGCACTTGCACGCACTGCCATCTATTAGCATGATGAACAAACTTTTTATCATGGATGGGTCTTAGGAGTCCTAGGGGTCTTAGGATGGGTCTGGAGTCCTCTATTGCGAACGGACGTGTTTTTTAACGCTCCTAAATTTAGATAAGGTTAGGGTTAGGCTAAATCGTAAGTTTTCTTGTAGTTAGAATAGCGTAGGGTTTCCAATTTTTTTCCCGACTGACTGACGGACTGGACTACGACGGAATACTGGACTACTACGTGCATAACCGACAGAATACCATAGGGACTTTCCTTTTTTCTTTTGTGTTCATCTTTTCCGAGCACGTGCGTGCCAGGCAAGTGTTAGGCTTAGGGTTTCTACGATCTGTTTTGCTTGTCTGCCTGTTCTTTCGTTTGTTCTAGCTTTCAGTTGCTTTTCGGAAGCGGAGGATTGGACTAAATAAGGGTATTCAGTAGTATATATTTATCTTCTTTTCGCTTTTCTCGCAGTTTTCGTTCCGTTCTGTTTTTCCTAGCCCTATGCGCCCTGCATAGAGCCTATAACGCTAGGTAAAAAATAAAAACAAAACAAAGAATCGCCGTTTTTTCGCCATACTTTCTTTGTGTTTTTTAGGGTCTGCTCTCTGCTTGCACTTCTCCCCGGCCTAGGGAGGTATACTGCAACAGAGGAGGGTAAGTGCTGCGATTACAGTAATTAAACTAATTGAGTTTTAAGCCTGCTCATCGTGGTTTACAAGCTTGCTTGTTTGCTTTTCCCTATCCACGAAGGTGAACATAAGGCTCAAACAAAATATCTAAATTCAAAGACCACCTGTCTACACCAAACCTACCTATTATTACATGGTATACACAGTAGTGGTAATGCTAGCCTAAACCAATTACTCTCGACCCTTGGTTGAAACTGATACATCGAACATTACCACAAGTGTAATATACCCAACCCTAAAACCAGGAAGCCTGAAAATACTAAGTACCAACTTACGTTCTAATAGATGGTGAGTATACCCCAAATAAATTGACTGATACTGAAACTGATATATCAATCACTACCACAAAAACAATAAACCCAACCCTACAAACCAGGAAACCTGAAATACCAATTACCGACTTACCTTTCTAATAGCTGGTGAGTATCCCAAATAAAGTAACAGCGCCATGGACCAGGATGAGGCAGAAAGTGTCAAGGATCCCCAACATATAGATGGGGTAGAATGCACCTCTGTTGCAACATCACCGGGGGAAGGCAGCATAGACGTACCTGCGACGGGTAAACAGGAGTGTGTGGACAACGAGAGAGCATCGTTGCTTCCAAACCCATCTGTAAGTGACAACGTTAAGGAAAAGGGGGGGAAAGCTACATCGCCCCATCCCAAGAGTATAAAGAGGCTGACGGGGAGGTGATTACAAATAACGAGGTAACCAGAACATGTACCAAAGAATGTCTGCTTCAAGGAAAGGGGGGCATTAAGCTGGCATCTGTGATGTGCACTATCTGCTTTGTTAAGTTTCACCTTAAGTGTTTACAGGTCAAAGCTGCAGACTGTAAGGGTATGTGGGTGTGCGAAGCCTGCCTCACTACTGTACGGAGCATTGGGAAGATGCAGCTGCTCTATGATCAGTTGAGCATGCAGATGGCTGCAATGAATGACAAGTTTGAGCTCATGCAAGGAACTATTAATAATCAGGAAGCAGTCATTGCAGGACTGGAGGGAAAACTGAGGTCCAGCATGTCATCTCTCACGCCCGGATCAACACCAGCTGAACCATCCCACCAGGTAAAAGATAGCGTCCTCCCTAGGAGGGCTGGCAAAACGGACCATATGTTAACTGCGGATCCCGCTGAGAACGTGGCGGCCAATCGGCCCGAACCCATCAAAAGTCCTAGAGAGCCATCTCCTAAATATAACAAAAATGAACGTGTGGGACACAGCCATAGTATCCCCAAGTCACCAACGCAAAGCCTTGAAATCGGCATGGATACATCAGAGGGAGGGTCTCCCGGAAGAAAAGCCTCGAGTCAGGTCGAGGAACAGGAACAAGATTTTACGGAAGTCAGAAGGAAAAAAGGGAGAATAGCTAGGAACCAGGGTACAACACTATATGTGCTTGGGGATACTGGGGTGAAAGACATTCACCACGAATCTACGCATTATCACATGACAGTCTCCTGCACACCCGATGCCACTGTAGCTCAACTGAAAAGGGGGTGGATGGGCGATCTTAAACCAATGTTTCAGCGCAACGGGGAAGGAACTGTGGTAGTACAGGTAGGTGGGAAAGACATCGAGACTGGGAAAAACCCCGAGAGTATCGCCATAGAGGTTATAGAGTTGGTGAAAGAGATCCAACGAGACCAAGCCAAAGTCAGGGTAGCAGTTTCGAGTATCCTCCCCAGCTGTGGGCACCAATATCTAACAAACCAACAGATCTCCCGGATGAATAGATGTCTTCTGGAGCTGTGTCACCAAAATAGGATTACATTTATCAATACAGAAAGACGATTCATGGAGCATGGGTACCCCTGTCAGTACTACTACGAATCGGATGGAATCACCATGAGCTTCATTGGCACTAGGAAACTGGCTCGCACCTTTGAGAATACCCACATGTACCTTCAGGGGGAAGGCAACCGGGGTGCTGTATAGAGGTACCAATAGCACCCATCTGCGATTCAGTGGATTCGAATTCAAATAGTCCTAACATGGTACCAAATTCCCAAGCTTTTAAATTACACCACTCCCGTACTCCCAAACAGGGATTTATGCAGAGAAATTCGATTTTGAGACATCTACACATTGGCTTAATCAACGCGCAGGGTATCCGCTATGAAGCCAAAGGAATGGATATCCTTGAAGCCATGAGGCACCAACAGCTTAGCATCCTGGCAGTCACTGAGACACACTTGAGAGACGAGGAAACTGCCCTGGTCTCAAAAGATGTCCAGTTCCTTGGCGTCCAACGTAAAGAAGGCGAGAAAAAACTAGGTGGGGTTGGGCTTTTTTTCCACAAGACCGCACCATGTACCCTTGTTTCCACCACTTGCAAAGAACATTTGTGGGTACACCTAAAGTGGAGGGGGCAAAACTTTGCCCTAGGCGTTGTATACATGGCTGTTGAGGGGACAGATGCAAGCTGGAACGAGATAATTTACCGATGTCTCCAACAGGACATTGCTAACTTCTTGGGTAGGGGGTGGAAAATTATCCTGATGGGAGATTTTAACGGACACATTGGTGAACTCGATGCCACGGGTAAGGATAATAGGAACGGCTCTAGACTTAGGACATTCTGCTGTGAAAACAACCTGAACATCGGAAATCTACTAAACACATGCGATGGAAAAGTCACCTGGATGCGGGGTGCCCAGTACAGCTCTATCGACTACATCCTTATCCATGACAATGCGATGGGTGAGGTTGCATACCTACGAATAGACGAAGAAAACGCTTGGGGAATTGACTCGGATCACAATGGTATTAAAGTAACCATAGCATCACGTAACAAGAACAGTAGGAATGCCCTTCCATCGCATAGGAGTAACAGTAAGGCCAAGACCAAATTTCTAACGGAAGAGACACATCGGTGGGACACATTTACAAACCTACTAGAAGCTACAACAGTGGACAACTACAAAGAGTGGGTGGAAAGTGTCATTGCTACTGATATAGCAAGCGGGGTGTCCTCTATGTCAAGGAGACAGGTACAGGCCAAGCCACTGTGGATCAACGAAGAAGTCATTCAAGCGATCAATGCCAGGAAAGCAGCCTGCCGCCTGCACCGGGAGGCCCTAAAACATGGCAACCTTGACGACATCTCCTCAGCTTGGAGATCGTACCTAGACCGGAAAAAGGAAGCACACCAACTGGTGGCCAGAAATATGGCGGAACACAACAGAGGGATGTGGAGGGATATCCATGCAAGAGGGAGGGATGGGTCAAAAAAATTCTGGCGGTATGTGAAAGCTAAATATGGAACCCCCCAATCCACTTCCTCAGACAACCTGCTAGGCATCCCTGCTCAGGAAATACAACACCGAATTATAGACTTTGGCCAGCAATTTGCGGAAAGTAACACTGACCCAGAAGGCATGGACCAACCGCTACCCTCATACGAAACGCACCATATGGCAATCGTCACCATGGAAGGGCAAGTTAAGAACCAGAACCTTGGAAGTGCTAGGCCTATTCCCATAACTGAGTTGGAATTAGCTATTGCGAAACTAAAAGGAGGTAAGTCGCACGGGGAAGATGGAATCCCGAACGAATTCCTCAAACACCTGGGACCTCTAGGGAGACGTAATCTGCTCGCATTATTCAACCAGTGCATCAGAGGCGCTATTCCACCAGACTGGTCCACTACAAGGATCCAACTGATCTTTAAAGGGAAAGGGAAGGACAAACAGGACATAAATAACTATCGCCCAATAGCCATTGGCAGTTGTGTCTATAAACTCTACGCTGGGATCCTGAAATCCCGCCTGCAACATGAGCTGGAAGCCTCCGGCAACCTCTCCAAACTACAAAATGGCTTCCGACCAGGGAGGAGAATCAGTGACAATTTATTTGTGTTGCTACAACTAATCGAAATCGCCCATAAAAAGAAAAAGCCTCTCTATATTTGCTTCCTGGATATCAAAGGGGCTTTCGACAATGTCAACCGGAAGATACTGTGGAAAAAACAGAACGACTTGGGAGCTGAGTCAGATACCGTCACAGCCATAAAGAATCTGTACAATAACACCTCATACAATATCAATTGGGAGGGTCACCAGGTTGAAGGAATCGTGGCCTCAAAGGGAGTCAGGCAGGGCTGCCCAATGTCCCCTACCCTGTTCTTGGCTTACATTGACGAGCTGGGAACCAGACTCCAAACCAGCCATCTTGGATATGCTGTGGGCAAAAACAAAATACCAGGCCTTATGTTTGCTGATGATGTATCCCTTATATCAGAGGACCCACAGGAGATGCAAGCAATGTTAGATGTGTGTACAGAATTTGGCACTGACTTCAGACTGTCCTTCAGCTTGGAGAAGTCAAAAATGATGGTTGCACAGCAGGAAGTGACACAAGACCACACATGGACCCTCTGTGGACAAACCATTGAAACGGTGCAACAGTATGACTACCTGGGAGTCAATATCAATGGCACTAAGAACCCAGCCAGTGGTATGCTGAAAAGACTGGAGACCAAAAGCAACCGATTGACCGGGCTGATAGGCAAAGTGGCTCTACATTCATACTCCAGATACGAAGTGGTCAGGGGAATCTGGAAGGGGGTAGGCGTACCAGCCCTCACGTATGCCAACGATGTAGTATGTTTGCCAAAACTCCACCTTAGCCATCTGGACATGCATCAACGCAGAATGGCCCGCATGGCTTTATTGGCGAACAGTTACACCGCGGTAGAAGCACTGCAAGGAGAAATGGGCTGGTCTGGGTTTATACCAAGAGAGGAAGCTAGTAAACTAAAGTACCTAGGATGGATAGCACAAATGGATAAATCCAGACCTGCTCGGCAGGTGTTTGAGCTGGTAAAAGGTAGGTATCCCGTATGGTGCACTACATGGTATGGACGAGCCAAAAAACTTCACAAAAACATCATGGGAAGCATGAACTACGATACAGTGGACCTTAAGTCATGGGAAAAGGCGGTGAACAAGGCAATCACGGACAAAGAAACTGCAGAGTGGCGCGCCTCCATGTTGAAGAAATCAACCCTGTCATTATACCAGAAAAAACAGAACATCACAAGGGAAGATATTTACGACAACAGCCGGGCTAGTGACCTCCTGTTCAGAGCTAGGGCAGGCTCACTCGAAACCAGTGCCAGGACAAAACACTGGGGCGACCGCCAGGAATCCTGCCCACTATGCCAGGCTCCTACGGAAGACCTGGAGCATGTTCTTAGAATGTGCACAGCATTGGGGCCCCTGCCGGACTCATGGTCCCAAGCTAGCACTCCTGTGCTCTTAGGCCTCGAGGGTAAGTTATACAAGGATGAACCTAACCACCTCGACATCGTCAAGCAGAGACTGCTACAGTGGTCAAACCTACGCCAAACTCAAGCTAACAAATAACGGTTAGGTAAGTGACTATAATCCAATCTTAGCGGCGCATACGCGCAACCTTTGGTTCATTATGAACCCTCCGTTGGAAAGGAGTAAACCAATCAAATCAAATCAAATCAAAGAAGTAATGCTTCAACATAGGGCGTCCTCTCACCTTATATTCCTACACCGTGGGTACAAGTATAGGGTTACTATATTTTAAGCTTCTACATTGTATTTTCCATGCGAAAATAAACCTACTCTGTAAAAAAATGTCTCCGCATTTCGAGGTTTCATTGCTAAGCGTATGAATTTTTTTTTAGAACACCGCAAGCTAGGCAATTATGCCAGATTGCCTGCATTGGCAATGAAAAAACAATTATACATCGATTAAAAAACATCCCACTGTCACCATGTAGCGACACAGTTGTTATGAGGTGCTGCACTGGTGATCGTGTCCAAAAACGTCATTTGACGAGACATTTAGGCAATTCCCTTACAACCTAATAAATAGAAGCGTTATAGTTCTATTTGCACATAGAACTAGTGAGACTATCTCCATTCTGCATCCTGATTGGTTGAAAAAGCTATGGAACATCATAGAAATAAGCCCTCGAAGGATTTTTTCTTCATAGTTGCTCGGTATTACAACCTTTTTACGCGAGCTGTGATCTTACTATGAAACTACCGACCTATCAGAGGACGAGTCTCTTAAAAATTCCGCCATCTTAGGAGTCCAGGCCGGCATCAAATTGATTAAAGTTAGATCGTCAATTAGGCAATCCACGTCCCTGTACTAGAATTGTATTCGGGGAAACGTGGCAAATTATCCTCGGAGATTGTTAAAAATATTGCAAATTTGTCCTCAGAAATTTTGGAAAATATTGCGAATTTGTCCATGGGAAAACGTGGAGAATTTTAAAATATATACTCGGGAAAATGTGTCGAATTTTAAAACATATACTGAGTAACTCGGAAAAACATGGACAATTTTGCAAATTTGTGCTTGGTAGTTTTACCAAGCACAAATTCGAAAAAATTTGGAAAATTAAAAAAAAAATATCGAACTTCAAAATCTTATCTTTTTCTTTCGAAATAGCGCACTGACTGCACTGAGAATTAAACTACTGCACTAACTGGAATCTACTGCTTGTCTGATACTGGAATATTGGTTAATAAAATTGCGACCAATCAAGCCTTAAGATTCCAGTCAATACAGTACAGTGTACCTGTTATCTTCATTTTGTCTTTTCGTATAATCATGCCAAAAAACCAGTTACAATAGTACTTCGAAGATGCCGACATGGAGTCGGAAAAGTCAGTAATTCTTCTTTTGGCATCTCCATGATTTTTTCTGGAGCTTTCTGACAAGCCTGAAGGACAATTTCGCCTCTTTGTGCCCTATTCCCGGTCGCCCTTTGATCATTGGATCCTTGTTCATGACCCAGAAAGAGCATGTAATCAGTTAAAAATGTCACACTTGCTGGAATGTCACAAATGTGCAAAAATCTAGGACAACCCGTGTAGCTTCAAAGGACAGAGGAAGTAATGCCCTTTATTGATTTCCCTGACAAATCGCTCAAATCAGTGATTTTACCTGAATTTCCCTGACTTCTCAGGTCGGTAGCAGCCCTGTGTAGTCATCCATGAATTAAAATATAAACTCGCATAAAATGTACGAAAATTTTTAGAAATGAAACTTGAATTTTTATAAATCCCTGTACTAAGAATTTTTATGCTGGAAATTATACGCTGCACTTTCGTTTTAAAAAAGAACAATTTCAGGCGCATTTTCCCTCCTGAAGGATGACTTATCAAAGCTTTTAATTTTTATAGAATTTTAAAACTCTGTTTTGTTAAAAAATAAATATGAAAGAATTGAAAATCGAACGCGAATCTTTTTGCGCGTTCGATGTTTGATTCTTGATATTTTTGAAATTTTATCAAATTGAAGGTCAATTAGGTGATAATTTCAAGACAATCAGTTAATTTTCTTGAAATTTTTACAGGGTTCCCCCATTCGTATACTGTGGTTCCCACAGAAATTTCATTTTTAACTTCCCTGACTTTTCCAGGTTTTAAAACAAATTTCTCTGACCAACGATAACGTGAAAAATTGACTTATTTTCCAAAATTGACCCTGGAAAATATGTTTTTAAATACTAACGTCAATTATGAAATTAACATAGAATTTGCTTTTAAAAACTTGAAAAAAAATTGCATGAAAATTTTTTAAGACGGGAAAATTTTTGTATTCGGAAAATGTTAAATGGGAAATTTTGCAATTTTGTCCTCGGAAAATGTGGAAAATTTGTACTCTGGAAAACCTAGAGAATTTTAAAAATTTAAACACGGAATTTTTACTCGGAAAACGTGGAAAATTTTGCCAATTTCTACTCGGAAAACGTAGAAAATTTTGCAAATTAATACTCAGAAAACGTGGAAAATTGTGTAAATTTGTACATGGAAAACGTGGAAAATTTAGCAAATCTGTACTCCGAAAATGTGGAAATTTGCCAAGTTCTACTTGGAAAATAGGCCCTCAGCTAACCTTTTAGAGTATTAATTTTGGATCGCCATGACTGCGATAAATTTCCCTGACTTTTCTCGGTCATTTTCAAGTTCCCTGACTTTTTCAGGTTTTCCAGTTCTGGGGGAGCCCTGTTTTCTTACGTTTCCCGTCAGTAGGCTTCATCATGAACTGTGCGTCAAAACATTTTTTTTACAAGCAAACCAAGTTGTTTTTACAGAATATCCAATGGCTTGCCTCTGCTTGCTAATGAGTGTCATACAGCCTACAGGCTACAGCACGTACAAACTAAAACCCCACTGACTTAAAACTTTAATTTTAATTTTTTGTTATACTTTAACCTTGCTAAACTAATAATATACTTTTTAACAATTGTATACCTGATGCAGCCTATACCGAGGTGAAACAGAGCAAATGTAAAGAAAATTAAATAACTGATTATTGTCGTGAAATAAAGATCTGGTGATTTACTTTATACAGTACAGTATTTAACTACGCCTAGCAATTTAAAAAACGGAGTTTACGGTTATAAGCTTCATTTAGTCGGGAGCCATATACTTGTAATAAACAACTGCGGGAGCATTATTAAACATGCTTTCTTAAATTCCATCGTCAAGAACAACTGCATCTAATTAAAGGCCATCATCTCCGTGGCCACGGTGGCAAAAACTTTCGGTCAGCTCGCCATGTCCATCCCCCGTAAATTTTCATGGACTTGACCAAACAGTCGCTCAAAGGTCACCAGGTTGCAAAAGTTTACTTCCCATTTCACCCAGCATAGCGGTGAAATTGAACACGAAAAATGAACCCAGCAAAGTTTACGTACTGTATACTGCACTGACTCGAAACATTGCGCAAAGTGGTTTAATGCGTAAATCCAAACATCCAACAAAAGTCTAACCCCCGCTCGATAAGTCTTGCCTAACATAAACGGCAGAAAATCCCTACGAATTGCGAGGGAGACAAACGGATCGATATTCGTCGCAAAGGCCAATTTAAAATTCGGTAGGCGAGTAGTGTACATGTACAAGAGCAGCAGTTTCGTGGCCTACTGCTGCAAAGCTTGAAACGAGCGCATGAAGGCTACATTACATAACAGAGTTGGCACAAGTTATTTTTATCAATAAAGCTAGCCTCCACGCCGCGAGACAATGACGACATCTAAACAAGGAGGCCTTCGTGCGCTTAGGCAAATTCGGAATGGCCAAGTTTGTTTGACCCATGCCCCTAATAGCTCGTATAAGAATTCACTAGTCATGTACTGTACAGTCGAACCTCGTTAAGACTAACTCGTAGGAAGGTCAACTTAAGCCGTAGTTCGATTTACTAGAAGTCAAAATCACATGATTTCAACTAACGAGGACTGGACATTATTTTGTACTATCATAAATTCGTAATAAATTATTTCGTTTTAGTGAGGTTGCACTGAATAACAAACCCTCCGCATTATAAAAAATACATACGTTCTATGCAGACTATACTGTAGTTTACAAGATGATTAGATCTGGTATACAGTATACTAACTGAAGTATTCGATTACCAATAAAATAAGAAGTAAATTTTATTTCGAGAGAACTAATGTACTGTATAAGGGCTAAGAACACTACAAAACCACTAGCGCCAACCAGCGGGCAAACAATTGGTAATTTAAATGCATTACCAATTGTGTGCCGCTGGTTGGTGCTGGTGGTACATAAATTATCATTCTTAATTTAAAAGTTTTGTAGTGTTCTTAGCCTAAGGCGCGAAGCGTATCAGGTATACAGTACAGTGAAACCTGCTACTTTGAACACCTCTATACATTGAAACTCTTGTGTACATTGAGCAATTTTTCTAAATTGTAATTCAACTACTGTATACAGTACTGCATACTGTACTTTAAGGAGCAAAAAAGGAGGATGAAAGTGTTCATATTAATGAAATGAGGGATGAAAAGGAGAAAATGTAACGAGGGGATAGGCGTAAAAACACTAAAACACCAAACATGACTTTAATTCAGCTTTAATTGACGCCCTAATTTCAAAAAAATGTGAAAGGCAAATAATTTCAACGTCTTTAAAGCTAAATTAACGTCATCTCAACTATAGGAATAACTTCCTCTTTAGACAAGTCAAAAGACAAATGGCAGAAAAGACCGGTGAAATTGGAGAATAATTTGGAGAAGTAAATTCTCCATAAATTGGAGAACCGGTGAAAAATCGTCCAAAGATGCAGCAGTCGTTAATTTCTCACTTTTGTAAATAAATGCAATGAAATACAATATCATTGTATTATTAATAGGGTGTAGAGAAGTCATAATACACGTTTAATTTAAAAAAAAAACCTAATCATATTATTAATATGAACGAATTTTACCATCCCGGAGTTGTTCAATGTACAAAGAATTCATTGTAGATACTTTTCTCAGCGAATCTCTCAACTAATACTACTTTAACACGTTCAAACTGTTACGATTTATGCCACTGACAGAACAAGACAGGAATCAATTATGAGTTTCTACATTATCTAGTCAACTCTAGATTCAGCTAGATCTTTTGCATGCCAATATAGTGGAAATATTACAGTGCATGTAATAACAAGCCAGCAAAATTTGATCATATCGTAATTTCATATTGAGAAATTTGGGCAATAGGCAGGAATAATTAAAATAAGGCTCCAGAGGAATTTGAAAGAATGGCTAGCTTTTGGGGAAATTTAAGTTGAATCTAAAATTGAGAATAAGCCCATAAAACCAGCAGCTTGGCACAAAATAACTTTGGGCTATTTATAACTGATTGACATAACTAATGAAACTGATAATGCAACTGCTGCAGCTTTATTGGATATGACAAATTAAGCCTACTAATGGCTGAAACGGTCATCGCAAAAACATCACAATTTTAAAAATGCACGTAGGCATGCCAAACCGGAAAATTAAAGCAGGAACTGTTTGATAATTGCCGCACTTTACATGTAAGAGACGTTACATCAGAAGAACAGAAAACACATCAACAATTAAGGTCTGTTTTTGCCAAATGCACACTGTAGCACAAATTTAAATTTCGACTGAAGACATCCATCTTTTATACAATAACACCAGTAAGCAGACAGCTGCCACTGTCTAGTTGTACTGCATTTTATCATGGTAAGGGTTCCCCTACTATAAGCACTAAGATTATGCATACAACAAAATTACCACTGGCCTTCTACATGTGTTCTATAGCCTGTAGTTAAATGAAAGTAAAATGTTTCCCTTCCACTTTTCATTAGCAATGTTAAAATGAGAAGTTTCCAGATTTTACGATATGTGTCATGTCAACTATAAAACCATATTTGTACAAACTGAAAGATTGCTTCCTTTTAGCCAAACGAAATCAAATACATTAACATAAATGATTTAAAACTAGAAAGATAGGCTCGGAGTACTTAACACCCCATAAATAAACATGCCATGACTTTACTTACAGTCTGTGAGGCTGGCAATTCCTGCCAACGTGGTGATGGGAACACTAGGAATTTCTCCATTCATGTCGAATGGTCATTAATGGTGGCCGCACCAATGTTATGGGCTGGTCACGCTGCCACTCCTGCAAACAAATCAAATAAGTATTACAAATATTGTTGTATTTTCACAGCTAACTTGAAGTGGTTATCCGTACTGTACTATAATTACTCTTAAATGCTATCATAGTAGGTTGAGAAATGGTACTCGAAAACCTTTTAACAGTTAAGAACAAATACGATTCTCATTTATTCCAAGCACCCAAATGAATGTATGATCATCATCAAATTGGCACCCACCATTTGACCTTTTGTAAACAGTCCGCATATACAGTGTACATGTACTTGCAGATTCAACAAGGATTTTTTAGTCTTTCCAACAATCGCCACATGATATTAGGTAACTTATAAGTGCACAGAGCCATTCCAAAATATGAACCAAGACTGTTTAATTCCAATATTTTGGACCAAATTGATATTACACATCAAAATGTGTCCAAGAAAGTTGTATAACGAAAATAAAGCAGAATAAAAAGTCTCGCTACAAAAAGGATACGTTATATAGTTACAGGAGCTTTTTCTAAAATAATTTCAGTGGCTTTCATTACTAAAATCATATTAATTAATCTCTATTTCAAGTTTAATCAGCACAATGTCAATGACTTCCTTCTTTCTCGTCAGCGACAACACCTCGACATCTAGTGGCAGAAAGCTGAACTAAACCTATCCCAATAACAAAATTTGCCACAGAAATAGTCAGAATTTTACTCGGAATCGATTAAATTTGACTAAAACGATTGACTTACATCATCGTTAGGTATCCAACTTGGGCGGAATCACAGAGAAAATAGGCTGACTAGGCTACATCTAGTGAAATTATTCCAACTTATTTAGGCCTATCCTTGGGAAAATTCTACTTGACGTAAGCCTAAGAGCATAGATGGAGCTGTAAGCCAAGCAACAAAATTTCATGAGCCACTTCACAACTGGTGATTGCGAACAGCAAACGTCCACGGCAAAGTTAAGCGCGTTGACATTTGGTAGAGTGAAAATTAAGTCCCCATCAACGATTAGCATTCATTCTTGTTTTGTAACCTTTATTTTCATCGCAAAAACAGATCGGCGAGAGCGGCTTAGCCATCCAAAATGGGCCCTTTCGCACTGTATTAATTTCGACGGTTGGCTTACCTTAAGACAAGCTGTGCTGAGCCAGTCTTCGGACTTGGCCGACGAATTTCATTGCAGAAATGCGGTTAGAAGTCATTTACGCGAATTATTGTTGGTCGCATTCGGTCGAATCAAGTCATTTTTATCGTAAAAAAGTAATACAGCATACGCAAAACAACAATGAACGCGCCAAAAATTACACGAGTCAATTCACGTACCTCACATCGTGTATTATTCCGACAGGGTAAAAATAGCCGCCTCTCGCATATAAGCCATGTCAATCAATAAATATCATATATATATTTGTAATTATTTGTTTAGCTTGAAAAATTAAAAATAAAATCGATTTAATGTAAACGTTTGCTGGAAAATGGTATCTTATACACGCGCACGAATACATAAATGGTGATCCAACCCATGAGAAATGAGAGGAGGGCGCATGCGTATCACTCGTTCTTGAAACATGGCTGCAAGAGGTGCGAAAGTGCTGCGAAAGGTCTACGTGGTTGGGGTCGGCATGACCAAGGTAAATTAATGCATTTTCAAATTACTCTGAATACAAATATTATAATGAGTCGTTTTTAAATAGTATAAAGTTCGATCGTGCATATCTTCGCGGCAAGGCTATTTCAGCCACGTCATTATTATGTTTGCACGCGGTCGAGGTCGACAATCTTCCGAATCGGTTGAGAGATTTAGCGAATATTTCTAATGTTGTCATCTTATTAGCAGGATCAGAAAGTTCATTTTTTTCTTGAATCTCTTTGGCTTACTTATAACTAAACAAATGCTTCATTTTGAGATAAGTTCGTCTGCACTTTGGACCTATTTCAATGTTCGTTTATTTTTGCTCCTGAACCCTTGCGCTTACTTTGGGCTCCCATACATTTATTATGAAGCGCTACTGATCGCTATCTGAGCTTTCGACCATATGTGCTTTTTATACAGGGTGATCTGCGCAAGTTTAACGAACCCTTGCATAATAGGGGTGCTCAGGCATAATTCTTTACGAATGGTACTTTTGGCAGTAGTGAAGCCACATGCAAAAAATCGACACGCTAATTCGTTTAAAAATTCACTTTAATGTTATCGCTATTGCCATTTAATGCATTTTTACACACATGACTTTTCAATTACCAAAAGTGAAATTCGCATAGCTTAATCTTTCCTCGATCTAATGTTAAATAAAAAGCGAAATTTGCTCAGTACTTCAGCCCAGTGCAAAATAAATGTACTGTACATTTACTTTAGCATTTGATAATAGTGAACAACATCATACAAGGTAAAATCAATGTAGCAGTTTTTAACTATAATTATGTATTTTTTAAAAATTCAAATATGGATTAACTTTGTCGTACAATAAAAACAAAATTGTTTTAGGAAGGGGACTGCAGGATAAAGAATAGAACGAAGAATGGTTTTTTATGAGCATAATTTCGCAAGCTCTAAAACTTAAAAGTTTCATCGCTTTTAGATGTTTATTTAGGTCATGCAATGTTAATTGTGCCCTTTGCTCCCATGGTAATTGCTCTGCTACATAAATTGAAAGACTAATTAATAAAAGAACTGCGAAATGCTTTAATGCAGTACTGTTAAAATGCAAAATAAAAATGCTTATAATTTGAAACAGAACTGCATTATCTAACTTTGGTATCTTGTCCACTATTTTTAAAATAAACTGTTCTATGCTCGTCTATGTGACGTCTTTCTGAACTTTGCTTCCAGTTTGAGAAGCCTGGTCGGCGCATGGATTTTGATTACCCTGATATGGCAAAGGAAGCAGGTATAAAATCCTTGCACAAATTGTAACTAACCATGTATTTACAATAAAAAACTTATGTGCTCCTAAATGGATTCTTTATAGTTACAAAGGCCCTCGCAGATAGTGGCTTAACATACAATCATGTCGAACAAGCATGTGTTGGTTATGTCTATGGTAAAATACTTTCAATTCTGTCAAATCTTGATACTTCTGTGCTATATTGGAAAACTATTATATCGGAAATATGCGATAAAATGGAGCACACGTTTCATTATCTAATAATTTAGGGGATTCAACGTGTGGCCAACGAGCTTTATATCAGATGGGTTTGACTGGCATCCCCATTTACAATGTAAGAATACCTTTGGACGATTATCACATGGACTTAGCAATGATGATTGAAATGATAGCAGTTGCTCAATTATTTTGTAATTTAGGTAAACAACAACTGCTCTACTGGGTCATCTGCTTTGATGTTAGCTAAGCAGTTAGTTGAAGGAGGTAGGAAAATTAAAAATAATATTTTTTTGAATATTTTTTTTACACTCACAAGTTTGGTGTTCTGGCATGCAGTTTTTTCATTGGTGCCATTTCCTTGCATCACATACATTTGCAAATTTTGTGAAACTGTCAAAAAAAAAGAAAAAGAAAAAAAAGAAACCATGTTATGTACATGTACAGTATGAAAGCATTTTTAGACTTGCTGTTTTGCATAATTTCCATGAGTTTAGGGTCCTAGAAAATGCCATTAGAAGAAATTATTTGATGAGTAGAGAGGCATTTAATATATGGCATTCTAAAAAGAATTATAACATATGAGAATTATGTAGGCTTCTAAGTTGAATAGCTTGGAATGACAATTTTCGGTTGCCAGTATATAATATAGTCTTGGATAAGAATAATTGGACTATAAATGATAGAAAATGGTTCCAGCATAGAAATTTGATAATCTATTTTGATTCAATTGTAGATTGGAAAAGCGTATATACTTTAACATAAATAAAAAAAAAATATGCATCCATTCTAGATAACTGATTAAAGTCAATTTAATATGGTCTTAATATAGAATTGGCCGAATGTACACTCGCCCTGGGCTTTGAAAAAATGGAAAGAGGCTCTCTAGGATCAAAGGTGACTCCCATCGCACTCATTTTCACGTGATAACAAAATTTGCTAAACTTGTTTTGGCGAACCTTTAATAACTAACCAATGGTTGGCTTCCACCTTGGCACAGTTTGATGATAGAACCAATCCCATTGATCGTCACGTGGAATTGCTGTGTAGCCTGCAGGAATTACAGGGGACTGCTATCGCAGCTCAGATGTTTGGTGCTGCTGGTGAAGAACACATGAAAAAATACGGTTAGCCAGTACCACAGGATAAAAAACTAGTTACCCAAGCATTCGTAAATTTGTATATTTGAACCAACGAGAAAATTGCGAATTTCAGGAACGAAGCCGGAGCATTTTGCTAAAATAGCCTACAAGAATCATTTGCATTCTACTCGCAATCCGTAAGTTGCTGACTGGCTAGTTTACATGACCTTCATACATTTTTTTATACTTTGACACTGAAGTGAACGAGAATACTTTTTGCGTAGAAATTCCCAGTTTCAGGACGAATACAGTTTGCAGCAAATTTTGGCTTCTCCGCCCATTTATGGGCCCTTGACTAAACTTCAGTGCTGGTAAGAAAATGTAGCACATTTATAACTACTATAAGCAGGAAATTAATGTTAGATTTGAGAGGCAAGCCGACTCTAGGCCATATTCTTAGGTGAAACCAGTTCATGCAGTAGGAGTTCAAAATGGGTCAATGACACCTAATGCACTTCCCTGTAAGAGCAAAATGTTTGTTTTATAGCAGCTGCGTGTACACACTTTGTCTTACATTTATTGTTGGAAAGGAGAACAAACTGTGTATGCTGTGGTTAAAGGATGTTAAGGGTAGCTTTCCTCTCAAATAAAATGCAATAATTGTATCAATCCTAAATATGGCTAAAATGAGAATTATATATAATTATAATTACAGTATAATCGTTAAAAAATATCGTATCTTACGTTACTAGCCCCACATCTGACGGTTCGGCCGCTGCCATTTTGGCATCTGAGCAGTTTGTCCAAAAACACAATTTACAAAAAAAAGCCGTAGAAATTTTGGGTATGGAAATGACTACTGATCTTCCAAGCACTTTCAATGAGAATAGCCTGATGAAAATGGTAGGTGCAAGAGGCCATGCTTGTTTTGCCCTGTTCATATTATTTTTTGGATTTACAGACTTTTCTTATCCATTAATAATTAAGGTTGGTTATGACATGACAAAAACTGCAGCGGACAGGATTTACAGCAAGACTGGAATCGGTCCAGAAAATGTCGATGTCATTGAGTTGCATGACTGCTTTTCTGCCAATGAACTGATAACATATGAAGCTTTAGGCCTGTGTGAACCTGGCAAAGCTGGTGAATTGATTGATTCTGGAAATAACACATATGGAGGCAAATATGTGGTGAACCCCAGTGGAGGGCTAATTTCAAAAGGACATCCTTTGGGTGCTACAGGTAGAGCCTTTTGCGTTGTAATGGCTGGTTATTGGTATGATACTAAAGTCAGAAGCACATAGGCTACCTTTATCGCAAACGTTTTTATTTAATTTTTCACTCTGCATTGTTCATTCAAAACTAGTCTACCTTCATCTTTTTATATTTAAAACTATGGTTGTTATAACTTGTTTTAACTTATAACAAGTGAATCGTTAGTAAACATTTAACTTTCAAATGTCAACTATGAAGTAGTTATTGCTGCTTCTTGGTCTGGGCAGTGTTAAAGCGTCTCTCGTTAAAATTAAATGTTTCTTTGGATTAGGACTCGCTCAATGTGCAGAATTAAACTGGCAGCTTCGCAACGAAGCAGGACCACGCCAGGTACCCAACGCAAAAATAGCATTGCAACATAACCTCGGACTCGGTGGAGCAGCTGTGGTGACAATGTACCGGCATGGCTTCCCCCAATTTAACAGGCAAGTAACATTAGTTGGATTACAGCTTTACATGCGACAAGAGTGCAGTCATTATTAGTTGACTTTCAACTTTTCCCAGGCCTCAGCAAATTGGTGCAAATGCAGTGGGAGCTCGTCAGCTTCACACACGTACAGTTGCTGCTGAAAATGTGAACCCTGAAGATTTCGATGCGCACCTGTATTTCAAAGAGCTGGAAGACATCTTGAAAGAGGTCACGATTCTATTAAACATTCGTTGAGCTTATAAGATTTTCTCTGACAAACTTGGCAGATGTACAACGGATGGTACATTTTTAAAGAACTGTTAGCAACTGCAAATAGTATGAATTCGAACTGAGAAAAAAAAAAGCAGTATTGATAATTTAAAGGTGGTGCAAGCGATCTCGAAACTAACATCACACCAAGCAGTTGGAACACTTGAGTCCATGAATAGTTTCAGGAAAGGAGATTGCTGTTATCTATTGGATCGTTCATCTGCTAAGCCTTGTCCAACGACTTAGTTTTAATTTATGTTGTCAACATTGTCTCATTGATGTTTCATAGGAGGGTGATAAGTATGTCAAACTGGTGAATACAATTTACCGGTTTAAAATCAAGAACAAGGATGGCAAAGAAGGCGTTTGGACTGTAGAAGCCAAAAACGGTTCTGGGCGAGTTATCTTTGGACCGGATGGTAAGTGAAAATGATTAATCAACGTTTGAGGGTCAATTAAAATTGGCTAAAATCTATTGATTTCCATTTAGCCCCTGCACCATCAGTGACATTCTCCATTAATGATGAGGACATTGGTGATTTTATAACTGGAAGATTGGATCCTCAAAAAGTGAGCAGTTTCCTACGCTTCTCTTTTAGCTCATGAAATGCTTTTACGAACGTCTGTTTATGCTTTGCAGGCCTATTTCCAAGGACGTTTGAAGATAGCCGGCTCCATCGCTCAAGCTCTCCGATTAAAAGATCTCGCAATAAAACACAAGGATATAATTTCCTCTAAACTGTAATGGAAAGCGAGTCACCAAGCCGAATCAAGTGCCTTCAATACATGATAAAAACTACCGTGGGTAGTTAATCTAAATAATTAGTAATCACATACTTTATGCCTATGTATTACTTATTGGCACAATGGCTCTGAAACATTAACGGAGAAAGGCTTTAATGATCGATCAAACTTTGACATCAAGTGCAATTAATGTTCTTCCATTTGACAGTATTATAATAGATTTATGCGGTGAAGGATTTTAGCAATCACCAATTTTCTCTAAGAAATCGTGCTCTTTATATAACGAAGGTATTCATGACCGGTGTCTATCAATGCTTAATGCATTTTGTGTCAACCAATTAATAATACTAAATTTTATTTTTGATTAAAGATATTAATCTATTGAACACCAACTTTGTTAAACCAGTTTCATTTCACAGTTTTCATATAGCGCAACACCTAGAATAATACTGTATATGACAGTTGTTAAAAAATGCTAATCGACCATTTTCCTAATAGTAATTTCATGTTTGCATGCATAACAATTTTAACCCTCAGTTCTTCTTATTTTTTGCCATAAAGAGCCTCGTGTTATGATTATTCTCCCTATTATGGAGTTAGGATCATTGTTGGATTGCTCAACAAAATAAGGGAAGGTGGTCAAATGACAATCTTCCATTCGGAGTGCTATAATTTCTTGAAGTGACACAGTACGGGCTAACGAATAAGTTTTTGAGAATGTTTTTTTTTCCATCTTGAATTTGATTTTTATGTGATCAATGCCAAAAACCAGGTTATTTAATACCCTTGTGACTAGTGTTAAGTGTGCAAACAGAATTGTGGTCCACGTGAGAAGGTATGCCAAGAATGGCTTAATTTAAGCTTTCTTCACTGGGGGAGAATTTTACAGTTCTTTTCACCCATCTTAAAAATAAATAACATTATTTACGTGGAAGATATGTATGAAATTTCAAAGATAATGTTACTATTACATGTATATAACATTTCAGGAGGTCTCAAGCTCACTCGCCCAGTGAAAAGAGAATTGCGGAAGTTAGTGTAGTTAATAAGTTTAATGTGCACTTTTATAGGCAAGTCCTAAGGTATGTCATTGGAAAGAAAAGTGTGTAGTAACTAACTGATCATAATAAACAAAAAAAAAAACGTTTTCTGCATACACAGTATTTGTCATTTGAAGCTATTTGACAAGCTGTATATGTACATCATTAGGATGAATGCAGGAATTCTGTGTTAAGTACTTTAGAAATTATGACCTGGTCTTTTGAGTTAGAATGAAAACCAGAGTTTATTATTTTGCCCACAGATTCTAAACTAGTTTTGAAAATGAGCATATATCAATGGAAGAAATTCTAAAAATATCAATTTTGTATGTGAATGATTGCCATCATTAAAACATGATTTAATCAACGTTAGATTTAAAACTCGTATAAACATTAATACAACATAGTAATCAGAGAAAAATGATATTCTAACAAATGATGCAGTCCAAGAACATGGTTAACATTCAATTCAATTCCTTACCCTGCAGTCAGTACATAGTACCATGTGGCAGGGGGGATCATTATACAATTTGATTGACCCCAAATTTACAATTTAATTAATTTTTCCGTATTTGGGATTTTAACGAGAAAGAAGTTCAACGTGAACGTACCCTAATGGGATAGAATAAACAATGCTGTTGAGTTAGTTTTCCCACATTTCCCTTTGAAGCAGTGCAGTCAAGCAACTGTAGGGATATATTCTAAAAATGTCCTACCAACAGGGAATGGTTTTTCCTGATCTTTCCTGATTGGCTCTGCTTGACTGTAACACATAATGGCGTCAATTTCTTTTTAGAAATAAGTTGCTTTGAATGGGATTATTTTCTGTTCTGGAAATATATTTGCAAAGGAAATTTTTCCAAAAACTGATCAACCAACAAACAAAAATCAAACAAATTTTAGGATATTAATTGCCTCGTGCATTGTGGCTTCATTAACAGAACAAATGTCATTGTAAATGTTTCTACTGCATCTGTAGTGATAATCAATTGTTATTTTGGCTATATTATCGACTTTCAATCCAAATCCATTTGACTATGCAAATAAAAGAGGCTGCTTTAATTGCCAGTTAGGTTATATCCAATTTTTATTTACGAGGTTCAGACAAACAGTTTCCGTTGTACTACGTACAAATGAAAGCATCTTAAAATCTGACCGCGGAATAAGTCCAACTGATGCATCTTCAATATTTGAAACTTAAAACAAGATGCATCATCTGGAATAACAAAAGGCGATTTCTTGATTAGTTGCACAACTCGATGCATAAAAATAGATGCATTAGAATTTATTTAAAGATATTTTGATTTGCATTGCGGGTTAAGTACCTTACAACTCAACAGTTAAAAGAAATCGTTTTTCATAAAAGGAACAAACAATACACAGATTTTGTTTTACCTGCACAATTGCCTTAAAACGCTCGCAATCTGACTCCACTCTGAACGTCCTAAGAAGGCTGCCAATTTCTAATTGTGTACTTCTCGGATAGGGTACGTGCTGTCGCGCCATTGGCTGATTATCGTTCAACTCGTTCAACAGTTTGAACAGTAGTAAAAATCATCCTTGTAAGTTTAAATTTCTACCAAAGTTTTATTTATCAAAACTTGACCAGTTTTTTCGTGCACAAATGTTTGACTAACTCTTCTTTTTTGAAGAGTAGGTGAGAAAAAAGGAAATTTTTTGCAGGGTATACTGAATGGTACCTTCTTTATATTGCAGCAATATAAAGGTTCATTGTTTATTGTAGGCCTATATGCAAAGTTCATAGTTAGCTCACCGTTCTCATCATTTTAGATAATTGCTTCACGATGTTTGAAGGTTCATCAGTTTAACTTAATATTTGTTTTTATGTTGTTTAATAATAGGTGGCGTGGTTTCATATCGACAAACAAATGATTTTGACCATCCATCGACACGTGATCACCAGAGATCATCGCATCAGTATTTTTCATAACAATCACAAGAATTGGCTCTTACACATCCGAAATGTTCAGGAACAAGACAGCGGCTATTACATGTGCCAAATTAACACAACGCCTATGAAGAGCCAAGTGGGATACTTAGAGGTTTACGGTAAGTGAAATATGCCAGTTACTTACGATGCAATTCTGCTATTTTCGCTTGAATGTCTTATTCGGATTTTGTTTTGTTTCTTGCCATTCTTACTCGACGTTTTCAACGAAATTGACAATCAGAAAATTGCTCAAATAATTGTAATACATGTGCTTCTGTGGAAAACATCACGAAGTTGAACCGTTTTTCTAAGCTCAAGCGTTTATTGATTGGCGATACTTTTGTGCCATAGCTTAAATTGTTTACTTTAACCGCGGTGAACACCAACCCCTTTTATCAAATTGTGGTGCAATTTTTGAATAGTCAGTTATTGAATTGCGCTTATCAAAATCGAATGCGTACGAGGTCACCAGAACAATAATTTCATTTCGTGATAGTCGACCATATAATCACAAAATGGCTGCCAATATTCCATTGAATATTGAATCTGAGAAGTCCACGAATAACCACATTGAAAGGAAATGCGTTTTAAAATTCCTTATATAAATAAATTAGAAAATTGTTTTTCATTTAAAAATACATGTTGCTTTATCAAAATGTGTCTGGAAATGCATTTACGTGAATACATATCGAAGAACATTGACAAGAACGAATTTTGGAAATGTATTTCGAAATAAATTTTAAATATGCAAAATGTATTTCATTGCAATGTTCTTCGAGTCCTTGTGATTAAATCACGAACGCATATACATGTAGCTATGCTCACCATACATAGTACAATTGTAATGGGTAACATGTCAATAGTATTAGTAAACAATCTTATTCTTAAACTTACTAATAAGGTAGCCTCAATCTACTGTTTTGGAAAAAAAAAATGGAATTACATTAACTTGCCTTATCGATTTATTTGACTCCACATTAAACCTCCTAAGATGGCTGCCGATTTCCATGAATTGTCAACATGGAGGAATTGTTTCATCATGGTGGCATCCACTTATCAACATGTGGATAAATATGTATCAGCCATCGAACTGAACTCGCTGCGAATACATAAATTGACGATGCAACTTGATAAAATGTGGCCATTATACTGTGTTTTCCTTATTATAGAGATCTATACTAGTCAATACCCGCAATGTTAATTTTTTAAAACAACCTTTAGTTTTAAGGAAGGATTATACCTTCGAGATTCTTACTTCTTTTGTGTTATTATTTATCTATCTTCGGTAATTATGGTTATACAATTTAAAAAAATTTCCGATAATTAGGTAATTACCTGAAAATTGGGAGCTTTAAAACTCTTAAATCTCACGCACAAAATAAACGATAAGATTTAAGATTTTATAAACAAAATTAACCGAACATATACGTTAATAAATCTATGAAGAAAAAGAAAATAAATGATGAAGTTATAATCTTTCTTTAAATGTCATTAATTGTCCCAAAAATATAAGGTGGTCATTGACTTGCAGATCAAAAGTCCTCCTTATCACTTTAACGGACAGAGGTTAGGACTAGTTTCGTGATCAGAAATATCATTTATCGAGTATGTAGTTTAATGTGTAGTAAATAGTATAGTTCGGTATTTTACCAACATTTTCCACATTGCATTTTGGGTGTGGGGTCAATGCTTCATTAGCCACTTTGAAATGTTATTGTCTTTCTTAAGATATACTATGCCAACATGGAATTGAGTTATGTCTTTGGAATCCGGCTTAATATTTTTGATACGATTTGGGTTGAAAATAACGAACACCAGCAGTGTCATGGTGATTGACTCTCCGAGCTTGTTTTGCACAAAAACATTGTCCGACAACTGGTACTGATCAATATTGGCTCGTATATTGTGTACGTTTGAGCCCGACTCTAATCAAAGCGAGTAGTTTGAATGCATATTATTATTTGCATCGCAAAACTGTCAGATAAACCATCTGAGTGCCATTGCGCACTTTGGCCTCTTGTTTCATACAATTCGAAATCGATGTTTACGGTTTATGCTCAACCATTGCCATGAGGATAAACTGAATGGCATGCATTCAAAACTGCACTAGTTATAAATGGAACAAACATTCTATAGAAAACTTTGCAACCCAATGGATCCAGTTCGACGTTTCAAACTTCCGGAACGCATCGAAATATTTGATACGGTTTATAAACCGAAAACTCGTAATTTTAATAAACATTTCATATCGAAAAAAAAGCTTAAAAAATTTATTTCCGAAAATACGTTTTTATTTGTTATATATTCACAAGTTATTGAAAATATGGGTAAAGTGGAACATCCAAGTTATTTCCAGATGTCGTAAATGTGTACTTTCAAATATACGTTGATAAATAAATTTAAATCAATTTTGAAAATAATTTTAATAATTCCACAAAATGCATTAATAACATTTATTTATTTTTGTTTGTTTATTTAATAATACATACTGTTTTTCCAAAGTTCTATTTAAATGTTATTTTTATAAAATTTATTGCGTAAAATCTCTTTACGCAATGTAAAAAAAAATATTTTGAAATATTTTTTAAATTTATTAAACAAAATATATATTTGAGATGCGGTTTTATAAATTTATTTACATAACACGTTAACGAAATATTAAGTAAAATATTGTGCCGTTTTAACGCTTTATACCCTCATAATGATTAAAGTTAGCTAACAAAGCGAAATGGGATGTTCAAATTTCGATGCATTTATTTAAAAGTATGCTTTTAGTAAGCGCCATCTAGGGATCGATACGTTAACGTATTAAATGATAAATTCTCGAATTCAAAGTTTAAATAGTTTTTCAATGAAAAATGTCGATATTTTTCTTAACTTGATCATATCTTGCAGTGTACGTCCTAGCTGTGTTTTGTTTAGTCTCAATTAATTTTATAAGAACCCGTGTACAGATAAAAATTAAGAATCAAAATAATAAAAACATTGAATAATTCTATTATAAACCGACGAATAGACGAACTTTATTTATGTTACAGATGCACTAAGTTTAGCAATATAGAAGTAATGTATGTTCGAAATGCAAGCAGTTCTTTAAGTATTAAACTACCAGTCCCATGTAATTTTTCTATATGCATCTTGACTTATCTCCAACCAAAGAACATGTCAATTTATTGCAAAAAAAACCATATGTTTACATCCCATCGTTTTCATTTTCGAAAAGAGTAAAGTCACGATACAATGTTTTTTTCTTAAATTTCCTTAGGGAATATCCATCTTTTTCACAAAAAATCATAAAACTTTGCTCGGAAAAATATGTTCATTGATACAGATTTGTAGAACTGTAAATAATGGTATGACACTTAGGTTCTAAGTGCTGCAGTACCAGATTGGTATTTACTGAAATTCCAGTATCTGAAATTAGTGAAACATGTTCCGCGATGCGCCCTACAGCGTAATTGAGGGAAACTATTTCTCTGTTAATCAAATATTTGTTCTCCCTGTCTTGTCAACACGGATTAAATTGATCTTATGCGAGCAATTGCCACAGGGACCATTAGGAAAAGTTAATAAAGCATCTATTTGGAGAAAAATATTTAAAGCGTAGCAAGTGAGCACGGAAGCAGTTCATTGGTTTCGTGTGTTTAAGACAACGCTCTAATGATAAGTTATTTAGAGAAATTATGTAGACAAAAGCATCCCGAGGCATTTGGTGAATTCGATGCATTTCGCTATAGTACACAAAAATAAGTTTCCGAAGGGGAAAAATGTTACCTTTACTAATTCCCTTCACCGAATTTAAAAGCATAACGACGGATTAATAATTAATGAGCATCATTTAGATCCTAATTATTGCATGCATGAAAGCCTTTTTGAGCGCCAATTCGAATGTTCGTAATTACAAGGTCGCTGCAAGTCATCGAATTTATAAGGACCTGGATTTTAAATATCAAGATGTCAATGCAATATTACAAACTGAAAAATATGCTAAACCAAAAATATAAAAGTTTTTTGTTCGTCATGGATAATTTAACGATGAGGTGAATTTTGTCACCAATTCAAAGTTAGTGCATGTGGTGATGATAAATTTTCAGCACAAAGAGATGATAGAAATCTAAGATGATTGTTGATAGAAATCTTAATAGATGATGGACACAAATTATGTCCGTCTAATGGACAGAATTCATTTCCTTTTTCAGCAACTCAAAATTATTGTTACTTGCTATACATCGAATTAATATTTAAAAATATGCGAAAAAATGTTCAAAAACACGTCAACGAAATTCAAGGAATTAAAAGAATATACACAATACAGTGAAGTTGTCGAGTTTATTTTGTAGGCAATTTTAACACATAAAAGTGACACATAGAAGTGACACAACTAAAAATATTCAATTTCATATTAAAGATCAAGTAAAAAAAAGCTCTTTATTTTGTAATAACGACATTTCAGCTTGCGACAGCCGAATAGCTTTGGGTTCTGAATCACCCTGTTTATTATTTTTTTCTAAAAAGATGTTACGCAAATTTGGTATTTGTATATACAGTATGTTCGTCTTAGAAAAATATTTTACTAGTATATATATATACACACCGAATGGTCTATTTATCATGATTTATCAATAACTTTTAAAATAAATAGTAAATCGTAAAATTTATTAAAATGCAAAATTAATAATACCACCTTGCCTTTTAAATTACGTGAAAATGAAGGAAGCTCCAGCTCCCCCTATGGAGGATAAGGGGGGTCTCTTTGGAATTTTCAATGAGATCCCCCATTTTTTATGAAAATTATAAATCTGCGCTTAAAAAAATAAGTTTTGTCTAAAAGATTTTTTTGGCATCATCTTAGATGTTTCTGTAAGCGATGTCCAAAATCGTGTAATATGCCATTCACGTTTTTTTAACAGGTCTACAGCTAAAGCAGTGCAATGCCTGTTAAAAAAGTGAATGGCGTATTACACGATTTCGGACATCGATTACAGCAACGCTAAGATAATGTCAAAAAAATGTTTTATCAAGATTAATAATACTAACTTGCCTTTTAAATTATGCAAAAATGAAGGGTTTCCCTATGCGGGATCCGGAAATTCCTTTAATTTTAAATGGGGAGCCCCATTTTTTATTGCAGATTATTAATCTGCACTTAAATCACAATAAGTTTTGTCTTAAATAGGTATTTGACAATTTTTTTAACAGGCTTTGCACTGCTATAGCTATACCTGTTGAAAAAGTTAATGGCTCACTACACGATTTTGGACATCGATTACAGCAACATGAGGTTGGCATCCTCGTCTTGCATTCGGTAGACTCAGGTTCGATTCCTGGGTCGGCTATCTTCGATTGTGGTTTTCA
>JAQGBX010000857.1:0-29728 GCA_034698745.1 Megaphyllum sjaelandicum
AGTTTAGGAGCAGTTGTGCCATTGCAAAGTTTAGGAGCAGTTGTGCCATTGCAAAGTTTAGGAGCAGTTGTGCCATTTCAAAGTTTAGGATCAATTGTGTGTGCCATTTCAAAGTTTAGGATCAGTTGTGTGTGCCATTTCAAAGTTTAGGATCAGTTGTGTGCGTCATTTCAAAGTTTAGGATCAGTTGTGTGCGCCATTTCAAAGTTTAGGATCAGTTGTGTGTGCCATTTCAAAGTTTTGGAACATTCGGCGCGTATTTGTACAATAAATCGTGATGTTTTGAAACTTATTGTCCGCAATATCGATTCAGAATGACGTGGCAACCTAATTTTTAACGAGAGTTATGCAATTCCTTTTCATTTTCTAAAGTAAACGTGCGTGCGTTATTTTGTTCTAAACCACATTCTAAAATTCTTTTTTTTTCTCTTTGCAGTGTCCATCTACGGGTCGGATTGGCACGTTGCCCAGACGACCACTTCATCATCATATAAATCTTTTTCGAGGGAAAAAATCATAGCCAAAATAGGAGTTCACATTGGACTAAATAGCGTCAACGTCTCATTAAAAGGTAACCCAGGAGACCTGCTTGATGTGCATATTTCAATTTTATTTTGGGACGTTTTATTACTTAAATGAATGATCCTTGATGCCATTCTATTTTCAGCACCGATAAATGTTAATCAAACGTCACACATAGAGTATAACGAGCGATTTTATTGGGAAGAAGGTAAATCATAGGAGGTTTTCAACAACCATTTTCAGGTTTTCCAGTGTTTTTATACTCGATTCCAACATCAAGTTTCTAAAGTACTTTTAGAAAGCCTTACAGTTTTTCCCATTAATATGAATGCCCCGAACAGCTGGCTACATTCAATACTGTAGCAGATGTTTTTGCAAAATTGTTTTCTGAAAACATAAGTTTTTTTTCCTATTGAACTTTGTTATGCGCATTTTATGTTTAATCGAAGTGCGAGTCTTGGTAATATGTCTCTACCAATATTCACCATTATTCACCCGAGGACGATGATTCATTTTATACATAGGCAAAATTGTATTATTTTAGATATGGGGAAATTGTCAAATCTTACTGACATTTTTCATTTAATATTTTACTTTAGTCTATAAAGTATTCATCTGCTCTAACCAAACTTTTTTATTTCTGGTCGATCGATATGCCACCCCTGATCTCTAATAAAAAATTCCAATCGGTGGTTCATTTAAAAAAATGCACATGTGAATCTTGGAAAATTTCATTATTTTCAAAGGAGTGAAATATAGCTCGTGCATTTTTGTCCTAGTAAACGTTATTTCCATGAAATAATTTTCCCAAAAGTCATTAAATCTAGGTAACAAAGAAAACATGGTCAACATGCATGTTTCTTTTATTTTAACATAATTTGCACGCGAGAATTTCCTTTATGAAAAGTTTGAAATGTCTTAAACTAATGTTTTTAATTCATTTCTATGTTGAATTTGAAAGCAATTTTATTTTCGAAAATGTCGAAAAATGCCGTGCAGGGGAAAAAAAATGTCGTTTATCATTTTCACTAAAAAGTTGGATGGCATGGCATGCATGGCAGTCAGGCCAATTGCTGTTATCTGGGTTATCAGACCGCAATGCAGGTTACCGATGGCGTGCAGTACCTGTATAAGCAAGGCTTTTCATGTTTGGAAATTGTTATTGTGACAGTACCGATTTTCAGAACAGACACAACGTCGTCATCTGATCGCCTCGTTTCGCAAACACTCAATTAAGGTGACTGACTCGAAATGAGGCAGCAAATTAATTCGTGTCTAGGTCTTCGAATTACTGGCAATAATTACACTAGTGTAATTTTTGGAACGCCACATTTATTTTTTGCCAAAAAAATTCATCGAATGGACAAAGTAATGCGAAGGGAATATGGTGAGAAAATTATAAGATGACGTTTTTCCCCGGAATCATTTAATGACTCGAGATATGCGACCTGGAAAGATAACGGCAATTAGAAGAGCTTTTTAATCTCTCGTTAGTGAAAATGAAAGTGGGCTTTCCTATCTGCGAAAGTTACGTTCCATAAACTCCTGGGGAGAGGGGGGAGGCAGAAACTCCCTGGCCTAGCTTCTTCGGGAGTTAAAAACTCATGACTTAATTTTTCTGGTGACTTCATCATTACGGAACTCGAGCTTTGATGCTTAAATTAGAAAGCCTCTCAACTATTTTGAGGCATAATAATCTAAAATAATATCTTCGAGATTCAAGGTGTTGAATTCTTGAGAGGGAAGCTTGCATCTGAAATCGGTGGGAATGTTAGTAGCACAATTTTGTAGAAATCTGCGACGATGTCTCGGTTACTTGGCGCCATGGCATCCCAGACCGGACTCTTTCCCGGGCTCCCGTACCAGAATCTTTGACGGGCCCTTTACCTACCACTGAGTTTATGATGTTCTACTGCATTTAGGATAAAAGAATACAGTTTTATCAAAAAATTACATGGACCCGCCACTCCGTTCCCATCCCTCTCATCATCCCGGGGCCCCAGGCTAGAGCCCCGTCAGGCCCTCCCCACTTTGTGGGGTTAATACCTAGCGCAAAGATCGAAGCCAATCAACTTAATAGAAACATCTGAAGGTTTTGGTAGACAACCTTTAATTTAACCCCCATGTGGAACATCACGTGGATTTATTTTTTAAAAAAAACTTTGAGATTAACCTTCTGAAAGTCAAACCATCTTAAATTTATTCATAGAAGGCTTGTGACATCGTTATCAGATTGATATTAAAATATCTTCGATGGTCAAATACACTTTAGTTTAACGAGAGGGGAGTGGAGGTTATCCCCCGGCTTGAAATGTTCTTAAAATAAGACGAGTTAACTATATACAGTATATAAGGCAGCGGGGGTTAGACCTCAGGGGATAAAACCCTCTCATTTTATGTGCTTCACCTACAGTGTACGAGTGTATATGAAACTAATACCAAAGTTGGTAATTAGTTATTGCAATCGATGGCAGCACACGTCAATGAACCCAATCACATTGAGGACTAACGGGGTTAGTTCTCAGTTGATAAAATTCTTATTTTTCAAATCGGAGACCGACACCAAAGTTGATAGTTAATGAAATAGATGGCACACAATAGTAAAAAGGTTTATTTAAATTTAAACGTCAAAGAAACCAATCACACTTAAACGTGCAAGAGATTCAGGATTTAATCCACTGGTAAATAAATGTTAATGAGTATAATGTCATTTTAATCGTAATTTTCAGAGAAACTTGACAATACGCTATGTTTTTGTTTATTGTTACCAAATTTTTTTGTTCACAAATAACTCAGCTGTCCTATACATACTGTATATCATAAATTCATTCTTATGTCTGATTCCTTATTTTGTTTTGCATTCCTTTGAACAGTGTTGTGTGAAATTCCAATTTCAAACCGATGTGTTGGGGTAATTTTCAAAATACTAATATTTTGGCAAAAGCATTGCAAATTTTAACACTCTTTGAACAGTGTAATATGGCTACTTATGTTCCATTATAGTGTTTAAAAACACTATCGTATGTGAATATGTTGATCGACCATATTCGTATTCTCACGATTAGATCACTCGGAAAAATGCAAATTTCACTCTTTTAAAATAATGCCGGCTACTATTTTAAATAATATTGGTAGAAATTAGTATTCTCAAATTTCTTCTACAAAAAATTGGTTGACTACACATTGAACATCCTAAGATGGCTGCCAATTTTAATTTTTTTTTTTGCAAAATCAAATTTGCATCCTGTGTGACCATTGATGAAGCGAGGCCATGTCCGCAGCCCATTACGATGTTATTGGATTGTTCACCTTGTTTTTTTTGTTTTTTTTTAAATAAAAACTTAAATTGCAGTGTTAACACCCAGCGGAAAACTATACATGTACGATGGGTTCATTCCAAGTTTTTGTTATAAAAACCAAGGATGAACTTGTTATCGGTTTGTTTTGGTTTTTTTTTTTTTTTTGGCTCCATTAGCTAACCTAATGTTGCCAAGGGTGAATTCCCTGATAATAATCCTCAATAAATTCTCATCTGAATTAATGCATCGTCAATCACCGTTTGGATCCATCTAATCCTTTCCTGACGAGTGACGCTTTGATTTTACTCAGTTCTGGATGAAGGTTTTATTGGGGATGAACTCCCAACACCCAAAATGCTAGACCAGGGCATTTTTTGACTTGTGGTTGCACCATTTTGGTGAACAATAATTGCTGATCTCTGCACCATTTTAATAATTTGGTGTATGCAGGGTATGGAATGTACTGTTTTTCTTGCCTTATGAAGCGATAGCGAGAAAAATAGTACATCCCAATCTGCACCATTGACTTCCTTGAAATTACGAGTTTTTCATCGATTTTTCCTAAATTTTCAGCTACCCAAATCAAGAAAGGGTACAAAGAAGCCTTGAAGAAAGGACTCCCATTTCCTATTTTAACTGTAGTCGAATATTTAAGCTTGGACGGCGAGGGATTCAGCTGGGGTGGACGGTACAGGATCGCCGGCTACTTCTCTGGAATCTTGCTGTGGTACGTTGGTCCTGGACATGTTGAGGTTCATCTCTTTTTTTTCAGAGGTTGTTTGAGAACGCCTTTTCTGACGCCATACAACTAGCTTTTGAATCGCGTGAAACGTGAGTACGAGGGTATTTCGTGGAGCTGGGCGACAATAAGTCATTGTTAAATTAACTCATTCACACGATTAACCTTAATCGCGGTTAACCAGGTAGTTGGCAAAGTGGGTTTTGAAACCGCAAATTAAATCCTGGTCCACTTCAGGTGCCTTCAGTCTGGGAATTTTCGGATTAGCGTTGGCAGGTCTGACGGCCATCTTCAGAAACGTGGGAAACGGGAATCTGAAACGCTGGTCTGCATGGTTAGGATTGGGAATTGTGATCAGTTGTTAGCCTCAATCCTCGTGCGACGGTTTACGTTACTGACATTTTTTTTGTTTTATAAAAGTATGGTTGTAAAAAAACAAGGGCCAAACATGCATATGTATATATGAAAAAAATGCAAGGAAAAAATTATGTCAGGCGTTTCACAAAGGTTTTGAAAATATTCTAGTCAATTTTTATAATAACAACAACAAATGAAGGAATGTAATGGCACCAAGTATTTTATGAAAGAAAAATAGACGGACTGTTACCCAAGAATTATATAATTGTAAGAGCATTTTCATTAAGAAAGGGCAATTAGACGGGCTATTGTTCATTAAGATATGAAATTATATGGGCATTACTAGTTAGAAAATATAGGTATAGTTACATGTTCCGTTACAAAATATTGCTGAAGTCATTTTACCTAATACGTTATTTAAGGGATAAGTAATCAAACGAAATGCAATTAAGGAATGTAATAATTAGAAATTGTCAGTATACGAACACCATCAACAGGAAATATAACTTCAGTTGTGATAATTTTCGTACAAAAGCATTTAAATATCAGAGAATTTCGGTAAGACATTTCAGCATGTTAGATAAGGAAATCAAAAAATGCTCAAGAAATAAAATGAATATAAAACAAAATAATAGGCGTTCATGCGAAATTGAATAAATATACGATACTTTATAGAACAATGTTGATTAGAACATAGTTTGGTGAAGAAGGAGCAGAATTGAAGACAACTTTGATTTCTGACATGTTCTTGGAGAGAATGCATCATGAGGCACATTGCCATCGTAAAGTTTGTCCTATATTCAGATGTTGTTCTGAATTTTATTTTGGAATGGGACGCAGAAAGCCCTTTTTAAGGACATGAGCTACATGTGCCAAAGTGTTTCTACAAACTTGTTTCAAATACAGAGCATTGGAAGGGTAAAATACTAAATTTTTCAGAAATATAACTACTGTATTTAATGAAATACACGCAGGGGCTGCTAGGTTGGCATGGTGCAATCATAGCTGTGGGATATTCTGTTAATTAAACTACAAATATTTGCGTTGCTTTTATTTTGAACTTATTTGTAGGGCATCCTTCGCCATCTGGCTGCTGATGAACATTTTATTCTGCGTGGTGCCGCGCTACGGGGCCTACATGATGATCCTGACGGGGCTACTCTTATTCGTCACCAACATAGTGTATTATGCCAACCTGCCACCCAACCCAATGGTCATCCCATTCGAAACGGGAACCTTGCGCTTCTCCTTCGGATGGTGCTATTGGCTCGTTTTGGCCACTGGTGAGTTGCGCGACACCAAATGAGTAATTTGTATAGTGTGTTGTAAGCTGGTACGGTGTTTCTACGCGTTTTTACAAGCCGAAATTCCCATATTATTTCTGAATAATTGAATGTCGGTCTGTCGATTTTTCTCAAATCCGCAGTAGAATGACCAAGTTGATTGTTTGGTAAATAAAATTCGCAAATTTATTTCTAAACTTCCTTCATCCTGAAATTAAAAAACCTTCACTTTGCAATTTTTACCCCAACTGGCAATAATACTTTGAAAATGACCCAAAACTAATTGGCTTAATTGGAAACACTTTCGTTGTATTTTAGAGCATTTTTTTTTTGTTTCAGTTTTTTTGGTTTAAAAATTTTTTTAAGCAGGGCTTATCTCGATGGCATCTTTTACAATTTGTTTTTGTATAATAAAAACAAAAAAATCTGATTAATTCGGCCTCCAATTAATGCAAAAGCAGCCTGTTCTAATAAGAACTATTTAGCATAGAAATCTGCTCGTCGGGTGGATTGCCCAGATGCAGTGCAACGATAAGTAAGTGGTTTCTCATGGCCATATAATCAGGTATTTAGGCTAAATGCGTCTATTTGCAGATAGGAAGCTGACATTAGTACTTTTTTGCCTCTTTTTTTGCATTCAATTTACGTAAAACTCCATAATTATTGACAAATTTTATCTTAGATTTTTGGTATGTTATCTGAAATCTGAGCTTCCCAAAAGTTGCTAAACCATCTTTTTTTTTTAATAAAAGAAAGCTTGTTGTTATGCATTTGTAAATCTATTTCTTGGCATTGAAATATAACTTAAGTTATACGAGATTTTTTTTTCTCAAATATCTTTTAATTATTCTCTTCATAGCATATTGTGGCAAGAAATGTGTAGTAGTCACGTTTCTTGTCACAAATATAAGCTAGAACAAACAAAGACGTACATTTTCAAAATATCGTAGTTTAGGTAATGACCAATGCCGATGGAATGACCTCTTATTTGCCTTTTTGTCAATTTTTAATAAAAATTACAGAACTTTTTCATGTCTCATTTCAGGGTTTATCTGTGTGACGGTCGGCGCTGTGATCGCGGTCATCGATGTCATCTTCCCGCACAAGTTCTCCACGGTGCTGGAGGTGGACTATGACACGCCTTATGATAGGCACATAATTCTGCAGGATAAGTGCAATTGTAAATGTACTAAAAATCGGAAAGCGGCGCTGGGGAGCAATGGACGTTCCATAGAGGTTACTCCCGAGCGCGGTGCAGAGGGTCCTTCCCAGCACGCCAAGGACAACCCTGCCTTCGAGGGGGACCAGCTCAAGGTGTCCTTCAAGCGTCACCTGGCGACTGGGGAGCGGGCCCACGACGCGCTACACCGGACCCAATCCGTGAGGTACAAAACGAATCCTAATTTTGCCTCGTTCCTCGTTCTCGAGTCCGAGCCCAGGGACCATCTCAAAAAAGGTAGAAAACGACCAGTTTGACCACTCTTCCCGCACAGGACTTTCCGACCATGGCACTAGTCACCTTACCGCATGAGAGGCCTGCTAACCCCCATTGGCACTGCATCCATTAACAGTTTCTCTCGTGCATGACTAAAGGCAAGAATGGCTCTCGTCCATCCTGCCGTTTTCAGGAAACCTTGGGATTGTCCAGGCTTTGCGTTGGAGGGGAAATCCCGTGCAGTGCGTTCTGTTGTCCCGCTCCCGCAAATGGACTTTTATGCTGTTGCTCATGGTGGTCGTAGGTATACCGTGGGAGTTGTGGCGTTCATTTAATTCCAATGAAAGACGCGCGATTTTTCAGACAAATTCCCCGCTTGACCCTCACCGAATTTGGTGAAAATTGTGAAGTGAGTGCAGGCAAACAGCCTTTTATCAATCATGGGCCTTGTTTTTAGCATTCGATTCATTTTATTTGCAGAAATTTTGGCGTTTGAACACACCTACTGTCGTGCGTTGTTTGATGACCACTTGGTGGCATTAACACACGTACATACACAAATTCGATGTTATTTAATTGAAGCGTGCAGACAGACATGACTTTTATTAATACAGGACAACTTTTAGCCCGCGATTTCTTTCATTTCTAGAAAATATAGGCGTTTTAATTGAGTAACCACTCAATGAAACTTACATCTAACTCACTACTGTACTAGACGTACATCAGTGCAGACCATGTGTTATCCCTCAGTTTCTTTTAACTCGGCAACAAATACCGTTTGAACATCTGAATGTGCTGACCAAATTGCATATTTTCGGAATTAATAACAGGGCATAACCCGATAAGTACTGTAGGTATAGTTGGTGGAGCAAGAATCTAAGAGTTTCTTGCACGATTCACGAAACTGAGTTCATGCAAACATGCTGTCAAAACTTGCCATTTATGTTTCCTAAACATGCTGTCAGAGCTTGTAGTTTGTATTTCATGATATTTAAAAATTCAACAAATTTTGAGAATTATTGTCTAGTGAATAGGACTACTCATAAGCCGACCATGCAACGAGGATAATGGTTAAACACGTGGAAAGGGTGATCGATGAGGCGAAACTTTGCCAATTTCTATGAACAGAACGACACGTAAATTAGAATACGAGAATTACATTACAGTTTTCATGTCTGCACTAGGAAGATAAAAATAAAACACTGAAAAATGTGAAGTTTTATTCAAAGAATTTTTTATCGTTAATCTTTGCTGAAAGTTATGGTAAGTTGCTCATACAAAAATGTCATAACGTTGCACAATTTAGTTTGTTGAAAGTTATCTCATTTAAAAATACGTGTACATGTTGGTATAGATGCTTCTAAATTCCATAAGAATGAAATTTTATTCAGAATCACTGTTTCACATAGTATTTTCATGATTCTGAAAGTGAGTGGCGCAATCATTACATGTATGTGCAACATTGGGCACTCCTATCCAATATTCATTGTTTAATTTTGAAAAACTAGCGTCCAATATCTATAGAAGATAGACGCAGGTTTGCAGCTTAAAGGTCTTAGTCGTTGAGATGGTGGTAATAACTAATAATTGCAACGAATTAGAAAATTACGAAATTCCTGGGTGTGTTTTATTCCGATTGACAGATGTTGTGAAAATTTACTTTACATGGCCACCACTGTCAAAAAAGCCCATCAGTGACGACCATCTGCCAAATTTTGCGAGCTTCCTTTTTTCAATATTAATGTACAATGCGAGTAAAAGTAATTACCACTCCTGATGGGCCTCGAAAGTAGAAAGATGAATAATTTTGTTAGCTCTGTATTCGTTTCTGATTCTGTATGCGCGTCTTCAAATTTGTGATCTTTATCCATTTTTTATTCATTTAGTCATGTGTAGCAAACGCCTAAATTAACCGTTCACGTCCCTTGTCTTCCCTAAATTAGTTTTCAGAATGCCATAATTTATTGTTGAACAACCTCCACGTAATATATTTACCCAATATTATTTATTAATTTTGTGTACAGTTGAAGTTCTGGATGTGCAACCAAGGTGTTAAAATGAGCTGTTTGTTGACTAAGTTCCACAAATAGGTGAATAAATTTGCGAAGAAAGAGGCTTCTGGTGCCACATTTGTCATGTTCTTGGAGGGAACGCTCAAAATGTAGCCCTCTGATGTTTGTTTAAGACATAGATGTAGGTTATTGCAGGAATCGCTGAAATAATCATCCTTAGTTTTTACAGTGTCACATGCACGTGACAACACTAGCAATTTTGTAAAATTTAACAATGCAGGCACCCTGCTTATTGCGTATACAGTATGTGACTGCTTGCGTATGGCAGAACATTAATGTTTGGGAAGATCGTCACTCATAACGAAAACTGCTTGGGGTTGTGAAATCAATTAAGCGGTCTTGTATTGAATATCTTTGTGTAGAGGGATAACAAAACATGAGCCAAAGTGACGATATACTATGATGGTAAAAAGTACGCTTTCTGACGTTTTCCAAAGAGTTTGAACTATTGAGAAATTACATATACAAGCTACTAAAGACCGGTGATTTTTCGATAATTTTTCGAGCTTGAATGTTCTTAATTACGCCAAAAATAACAATGGGAATAAATTGACATAACACTTTTAAAAGGGTGCACTCCTGGACTTAATATCGTCGTTAGAAAATCCTTTTCTGTAAATTTGCCGAAGATAATTAAAAAAACGTTTGTACGTTTTTCCTGTAAATTAGAAAAAATACTTTAATACATTGAGCTAGCTTTACCATACCTTGTATATTTTTTTTAAAAAAAATCAAAGGTCAGAGTTAGTGAAAGTGTTTCATATTGTTTTGAAAAGGTGAATTCATAAATGTTTTTTTTGTAGATAAATGTTGTATCAATCTCAGAATGCATCCAAAACGTTGAAGGGGAAATGTCTTTGTAAATGCACCGAAAAAAAGCATTGCATGATGTATTTCAGTCCACAATTCAGTAGTTTTTACACATCATTTTACTTTACATTTTAACCCGAGCAGTTTCTTTTGCTAAATCATTAAGTACTTCAGCCAAAAATTCTACATTCACAAGAAATGCATTTAATACGTTTGTTTTTAATTAAATATAGTACGACTCACAAACTTATTAATTTATTGTATCTCAAGCAGTTTCTAAACGTCCACCTAAGATTTTATACTCTTGGTCATAAAACATATTTGGGCTCAAAGCATACTTTAAACATCTAATATGCCACTTCTCTTTTCGCCCATATTAGCTCTAGATTTAATTTTTTGTTTAACGTGGAACTCATAAAAGTTTCCTTGAAGTTTTAATTCTTGTCATTGGTGCGCACCAAAGGCGGAAAACAGCCTCTCGTGACATTCATAATGTAGTCAGTAGTCAAGAATTACCCTTCACTTTAGTAAAACCTTCCGCTACCAATGACCAGTTATGCTCCTCCCGCTTTTCTACAAGTTTAAGAATATTAAATTTATGGGTATAACAAGAAATTGCTGAAACAGGGCAGGCACACAACTGGTCATTCGCAGATGAATGCTGTTACTATACAGCGTGCGTAAAAAGTCTCTTTCCCCCCAAAATCAACAGAATGGGTGCAAATATGAAAAGTATAGGGGAACATATAGTAACCATAGAGTGCGGATTGCAATATTGCCCAAACCATTTGGCCCCGAGGCCCATTTCAAGGGTTATTAGGTGTTATGTCTTAAACTAATGACTTCTGGGCTTCTGTTTTGTTTGCACCCATACATAACACCGCTACATTGCAGGAAAGCTCGATCACTATGTTTATCAGCATTTGAATACGCTCTTAGCACATTCTCGGCTTGTTTAATATTTGTTTTCCAGTCTGCTAGTCCGTGCGCCACCTATACACACTGTAGTATCGAAGGCTGGTTACCATGAAACAGACGCGTGATAAAATAAAATCCAAAGTGCGATTATAAACTTAAAATAAAACTTAACCTAGCATGCTCTTGGACTGGTGATGGCCTTATATTTTAAGATGATCAAAGATAACTCTTCCTTTTCCTATTTTACGCGGTTTTTGCGCCGTCACTAGATGCAATATGGACATCTCGTTGAAAGAAAATGTTGTTGGTTGCACCGGTACCATAAAAAAAATTTATAAAATGTTCGCTGAATTTTTCTACATCCAGAACGAGATATTTTTTTTCTCATTAAATCAATGCTCTTGAAAGGATCTATCATCACCGTAAAATTTGAGAACACTCTGAAGATGTGCTGTATAAATGCATCACATAATCAACGCTATGTGAATCTGCATACATCTTTTAAGCGAACTTTTGATGAATTTCATAAATTGCAGGGTGCAATTTATGCACCCTTAAAATAGCACCCATAGTGTCCCAGAGCGCATTGGGAAACGATCGAGGAGAGGGTCTCTGGTGGCTGGACTATGAACCTCCTTTGACCTTAAGCATCAGCTCTGTACTATTAGCATAGTGTGTCGCTCTTCGTCCACTCATGAATCTTGTTTTTCTCTCTCGTTTCCTCTTTCCTTTTCCCTTCTACTATAGAAGTTCAAGAGTTGTAAATATTCCGCTGCAAAGTGCCTCCGGGTGGTGATGCACGGACAGGCAGACAGACGATGCTGTGACGTGATTTATTGGAGAATCTTGTTTTGTGCAGGAGTGAGAGCGTGTTGAAATGAATCTATGGCAGTGCATGTTGGCTCCAGGCCCCGGACTCCTTCAGTGATCTTAACTCGGCGTCACCTAGTGGTGGCCAACAGTATTTGAGCAACGCTGAGTCGCCACAAGCTGAATTGGCTGGACACAACCGCAACACTGTGATCGGTACGCTCATTGGATGCGACTGTTTCATTCCGTTTTCCTGGCCCTAGCCTCGAAGTGACAGACCGCATCTCCTACTTCCATTGGCTCCGGCCCCATTCGACCGCGCCACCTGCTGTCCAACGGACTCCTATTTTACGAATTAACTTGGACCTATCGTTGGCTGAATCCTCTGAACGTCTTTCTTTCTGAACACGTGAGTTGGCGCGTGCCGAGCGAAACTGTGATGTGAAACCAGGGGTGCCATGGGTGACGCCGTGCTAACGGGTACGCTCAGCGAACCGATGAGAGAAATGCTCAGAACACCGTTACCATGGTGTTACCCTGACAAGTCGTACGTGTGGTATTCTCTTACCTTTCCTATTGCACCATCAACTCCTGTTTTGTAACAAGTTCCTTCATCCAATTTCCAATAGCTCCGCCTTGGTTCGATCAAGCGCATTAAATTTAGCTCTGTTTGGATTTTGCATTCAATATTTTTAATAACATCGTTTGGTTTCTTGGGGAACTCCCCCTTCCCTTCTTCTCAATCACCTCTCTTTGACTTTTTTCAAATTCTGAAGCGCGCATTTGCCTCTGTCAAATTGACCATCCTGTTTTCAGCAATGCATGTGCATGTGTCCATCCAGTTTCTGACCCCCTTCACTCGCATCTATCCAAGTTCAGACCACGCCCCTTTGACATTACTGTTTCTGTTGTTTGAAAAATGACGTCAGGATTTCTCTGCCACGCTGTAAAATCCCTTAAGTAACTAATTTCCTTTTTGTTTTATTTTGCAATTTAGTTGCTTTTTAATCGTTTTAAGTCATTTTTAAGAAATGCAAATAATTTGAATGCTGTGAATAAATTTTATGCCAAAATTAGTCGTTGATGATGGTGTTTGCCTTACTGATCATGTTATCGCTGCCATCCGTCCACTCGGTGGAAGCAATGGAATTCAATGGAATTAAAGTGACAGATATCCATTAAACATGAACAAGTCGTTCTGGAATTAACAAACTATATCGGTAGGTAAACGAAATATGCTCAGTGTGACTATGCAAGCTCAACTAAAATGAAGTATCTGCAAAAGAGAGGTATACTAATTAAAAACTGTGACTGTGGTGTCAAGACAATAAAAAGTGAACACTTAAGCGATGGCATCGCTTTTACCAATGTGCTATCATCATCATGGCCAAGGAAATGGGTTATCAAGGTGTGATTACTGCAAACAGGCTCAGACGTAGTATTTAAAGCCATGAGAAAATTGTCCAATATCATTCTATGCAGCTGTAGATTTTTTCCAACAAGAGTGGCACGAAGTCATTCACTTTAGTCCGATGAATGATACAGTAAATGCCACCATATCCTCGGACACTCCTTGTTGTCAGCATTGATTTACATTTGCGTTTTCACATTGACGTTTTGTCCTGTAAAATTCTACCTGCTTTGATGAATTCAGCCATACATCCATCACCATCTTCTACAATGTACCCGCAAAACAGTAGTTTGCAACATTTTTGGGGACAGAATCGGCTGCTGCAGGCAGTTCGACCTGACACTGTGGATCCCGTGGTGAATGAACTCAGGGTGAGTGCTGTATGTTTCCATTTAAACTTCAAAGGTAGTGTTTATTTGAAAGACTATATTATTAAAATGCTCCAACAAACAAATTGCAATTTTCAAAATGGGTTTTTAATTTGAAATTGCAACTCGGCGAATTTTTTGCTTCAACAGAGGAAAGATCCCCAGCAAAAAGGATACCATTAAATTATGTTCTTGACATTGAGTTAAAATACAAGAAAACGGATAGCAAATGAGAATTTTTAGACAAAAATTGATATGTTTTTATCATTGGAATTTTATCATTTGCAATTCTTAATTTGAGATTTTGTGTTCTGAAGATTTATTTTTTAAAAGGCATACAAATGCTTGAAGTGATATAAGGAAATACAAAAAAAAACGAGCATGTTTTTGATTTTGGAAAAGGTCATTTCATCGAATTTTAATGTCAAATTTAACATTTATGGTCTGTATATCGAGCCCAAAAACCAGTCACAAACAAATTATTCGGGGAACAAAAAATAAGTTGATTTTGTGCTGAAAAGTAATTATTAATTTCGCGTTCTACGTTTCATGTTTTTAGATGTACAAACGAACGTTTTATGGAAATTTTAATACTAAATTTCACGTTCCCCGCCAAAGAGGTGTTTACATAAAATACAGTAGTTTGGGGGTTGTGAACAGAGTTGATTCATAAGCATTTTCATGAGCATATTCTCGGCTTTACCAAAATTACTTAGGGAAATACTTTAGATGAGTTCTTTAACTTCCACATCATTGGGCCTAGCTATGTCTAAATCGGGGGCTGCCGGTGTGGTTTTCATCATATTGCTCGTTATTGGGTTGCTTCAATACTTATTGTAAGTTGTGCACTTCAATTGGGTTTAACGTATATCTAGTTCACTAGTGGCACTCGGAGTGAATGTAAAATAATAAAATTAAATTAAAATTATAAAAAATGAATCAGATATCTGTATTGATGCTGATGCTAGAACACTGAAAATGCACCGCGTAGTGTATGAAAGGCACTAGCCACGTGCCACCCTGACAATTTGATAACAATGTTTATCAATTTCAACAAGTGAAGTAGTAAAGGAATCAATCGCCATTAGCAAGGTCAGTTCATATTTTTTTTTCTCTCTAGATACAATAGCGTTTTTATGATTATTCGCATTTTTTTTCATATGGAAAAGTTTGTGATGTTTTCGAAAATGATTTTTTGCTCAAGATTCATTAAAAATTTCGAATTTCACGCTCAATTCAATTTTAAAGTTTCGTTTTCGAAAAGGATATTTCTTGACTCGTACTGTTCATGTATAAAAGGTCCTCAATTCTGAATGATTTTTTAAGAGTACTGCTTTCTCAAAATTGAAAAGAATTGTGTACATTTCAATTTTCTTTTGAATATTCATTAATTGTTATAGCGTTATTTTATACTCTGTTGTCTAAAAAATCATTTATTACTTGAACATCGAAAAAACATCGTTTAATTATAATTGTTTTGAGAAATCATGTGCATGTTTTTCAGGTATATTCAGCGTTTCATTTTTCAGAATAATGTAAGGCCTTGTGGACCACTTGTGGTGCTCCAAATTATCTCTTTGCACATCGAAGAGCTCCTAAGGATTACGTTTTTTAAAGTATGACATCACTTATAAAATCATGTACACGTCTGTGCAGCATGTACTATCTATATTTACAGTGTATATGTATTTTAGTTTCGATATATTATCAAGGTAGGCGTTTTTTATTTGCAATGATGTGCAGAACTGGCAATGTACTTGATAAGTACTTTAGTGTAAACTACATTCCGCCACGTGCCACTTTTATTTCCAAAGGACACAGCTTCTTTTACAAAAGTTCGATCAGGAAAAACCACTCCTGATTACTTTAGACACATTTATCAGTGACGTATGAAATATAAACTTGTTGACATGATGCGCGTTTAAGTTTTATGCATACAAGCACTCTTTCAATTTGTACTGCATGTGTGCATGCAGTTTAATGTATGTGAAGGACAAACGTCTCCGCGTATTATCCAACCTGCTGCCATCAAAGTTGGTTGCGTACGAAATCGGTTAATCAGGGTCAAACTTTTTGCCATCGAATGTAAAATGGTGCTTGTGGAAATTGCATTGGCCATCTTTGCAATTTGGGTCGTAGGAAATCTGCTAAAAGGAACTCCTAAACCACTTCATGGTCACTATTCGCAGGCAGGTCAGAAAGATACTACAGTATTTTAACATTGTTGCGCTGTTACCTGACTCAAAATACTCGAAGTTAGTTGTCTGCTTTGAACGGTATACTGAAAATCATCCGTAAACCATACACTGTATGTACAATAACTTAATTGCCTTACATGCATTTGCAGTGTTCTAAAACTTCTATTTCGTTTTTTCTTTGAACAAACTTCTTACTAAAGTTACTAGTGACTACTACCCACAACTTTACAAGTTTATTTGTCATCAATTTAATGTTATTAATACAATGAAATGTTTGGCTTAAGCAATAATTACACAGCTCCCACTGTAAATTATATTCCACGTGCAAGTCGTTAGTATAGTTATAAAAGATAACATTCAATTCAAATCAGTACCCTACAGTCAGCAATTGAATGCCATATGGTAGGGGGGTCAAGCCCGTTTTTACGAGAAAGCTCCTACATCATTTGCGACTTATTAATCATTGTTAAACTGAACTTGAGTTAAATCTGAACTATCGTCAGGAAGATTATTCCAACGTCTAATCGCACTCAAAATTTAAATTAGGAGTAAGATTAGGAATAAGATAAATCTTGTCTTTTTTAAACAATTTTGTTTTACAACTTGGAGACGTTTTGTTTGGTTTATACAAAGATTCAAATGGTTTTATAAATACAGTATGTACATTACAATTGTACTTATGCACCAAATGCAATGCTCCATCTATTGTTAAAAATTATGCGCCTAATGTCATGTTTTTCTTTATTTTTTAAATCACCAATTTTGAGTTACAATTTACTCGGACTTTTAACGATATAGTGTTTGATTATGGAAGTAGGTTAATGATCATACAATCTCTTCCTCACTCGAAAATAAAAATTTAATCCAGCTACTGTGTAATCGCTTGTAATCAAATGATCAAACAGCTGTGTTGATATTGCTGATGATTAAAAAAAATAACTCCTAATATAAATAAAACATGATTGTGAAGCGAGGCCCAGAAGTTATTGCCGTTTTTATGAAAAACAATATGAACATGATTTTAAATAGCGCAAGTGAATTGGCATGCATTGATTCCACGTGTTTCGGATTTTTATTATTGGCTTTGTTAAAATATCAATCGAAAGTTAAATTTATTTGAATCTTTGTATAAACCAAACAAAACGTCTCCAAGTTGTAAAACAAAATTGTTTAACAAAGACAGGATTTATCTTATTCCTAATCTTACTCCTAATTTAAAATTTTACGATTAGATATACATGTTTATTGTACATATAGAACGAATCAGACATCTGGGTTGATAATTTGATACTGATGTTATGTTGCCTCGTTGGAGCCTTGAAAATACGCCAATGTATAAACTATACCCGCCACATGCCATCCTGACAATTTGATAACAATATTGATTACATCCATCAAGTGCAGTAATAAATGCATCATCGTTATGAAATAGGAAGGTCAGCTCAGATTTTGTACTTTTCCCTATAGCTGCAGTAGTGTATTTAGGGAATTCTTTGAGAAATTCTTGCGAAAAAGCAACTTTTAATTCCCCAGTATGTTTATTTTACTTAATGTTTGTTGATTTATTTGACAAAATATATGACTAACAAGCTGATACATTGTATGACATTCTGTAAAAATCCCAAACGCACCAACTGAGCATCCAACAACCTAATAATATTCATGAAACTAAACCTTGTACTGTCCTTGTACTGTCTTCACTGTGTGTAAATGAGGATTTGGCCTTAGAATTGCCTACTACCTACAAAAATACTAGTTAAAAATCACACATCCTAAATTGGGTCATGAATTACAGCACAACGTTTCAGTTATGATACTTAACACCAATGACCTATCCTAAATGGGTATATGCCCTTAAACTTTGATGGTGAACTGACTGTAAATTTTGGTGCAATCATTTTTGTTTAACTTAGAAAAATTGACTATTAATGTATTCATGAATTTTGTATGTTTGTTTTTTTCAAAATTTTTCAAAATTGTATTTATATTTGGAAAGTTTGCAAAATTTATTGGTACCATGGGTTGAAAACAATAAAATTGACGACACATTGGTTTCGCTATTCCTGTTAAATATTTTAATTATTTAGGTGGTTTTCAACTAATAAAGCAGTTTGTCGTATACGTCTACTTAAGATGGATTAAAAAACCTGAAAGGCTTTTGCCACTATGCGATCCGGATTCAACCGACGCTTCCGTTTTTAATCTTTTACCTTCAGAAAGTGAATCGTCTTTAGAAAATCCTCATGAATTGGAAAATGATGAAAATGTAAATGTCGCTCAAATTCTTTTTCAAATTTTAATCTATTCACTGTTAAAACTGTTTAAATAAAGGTACTTGTAATTGTGCAATTTCAGGAAATTGATCAAATTTCTATGTCTGGTTTCGATAAAGACGGCAATGTCCTTATAACACATTTGGTTCGCAAACCCAATCGTAGTGCAGAAACATGGATTTATCTGAAAACGGCCAATGGGGACGAATATCAGTTGCCAAACCATCCTGATGGAAGGGTTTTTAATACAGACGGAAAGACGTTTTCAGCCAATGGGCTTACTTTTCAGGTTTTGGAACCTCTAAGAAGATGGAGGATCCATTTCAACGGGATCCTCAGGTAAGACACCCTACAGTGTTGATGACAAATATAGATTGATGCAGAAGAAAGGTCCTTGAAGTTCGTTTTAATAAACCCAACAAACTTAAGAACGTTGGCACCATACTACAATGAAACATGTTTCGTTTCAGAAAAGGAATCAAGCATGAATGGGATGAAAACTATGACGAAAACACTAGTCATGTGCGGTTTAACATGATGTAAGCATAACCCTCAACATCTGTCTCGGAAAAATGTGTTTGTTTGATAGAAATGCTAATATTTTGATGGTGAATTGGTAAAATCCGATGACTTCGGTAGTAACACTTGTTAATTTACTGCAGATGGTCTCCAATTCATGCCCCATTTGATGGAAAATTCTATGTCAATGCAGGCTTGTTGTCCAAGGCAATTGCAATGGAGAAGTGGACTCCAGATTTCTATCGAAATCTTAATTCGTATGTTGGAAACAATACCGATTTTATATAAAATATTAATTTTCTACCGATCAATGATAATTTTCATTCCTTTGTCTATCAGACATTCAATGGACTGGTATGATCAATGGGGACAAATGCAAGGAACTTTGATGCTTGGCACAGACGAAGATCGTGTATTACTATTAAAGGGACGAAAATTAAGAAGTTTTGGTGAGTAACGTCCTCTAATCGTAATCAAAATTAGAAAAAATGACACGGGTTCATTAAATGGCTTGCTTTATTTTTCAGGCATCAGGAGTATGGAGTCGATTCATAGATATGCAAATTTTGATATATATTGTGAGGTAAATTCCAATCAATTAAATTTAGGGTATTCCGCATTTAAGAGTTACACAAACGTTCAAAATCAAGAATCAACCAAACAACATTCAAGTTTCGAAACGTCAATGGATTTTTCCAAAATAGAAATTTAGCCAAAGTGTCCAAATCCCGACATTTTTTTAAAAAAATATGCTAAGCTTCTTATTTATTTTCCGGTTCCAATTTAGGATGGAAGTGTAGTACATGTTCAGTCCGTGTGCAAAGAGGGAGGTTTGACCAAGTAAGTATCATTTAAGTTTTTAAAAAAATAATATACATGCAATTAGATAGCAGCAATTCATCGCTATAGTACATCTTATTTATAACATAGTCTCTTAACCGGATATGCTATTTACTGTGATGGATGTATTGAACTGCTCAAGTATTGCAACTTTAAACTTCAAGACGTCGGTGAAAAAGAAGTTATCCCGAGCAAGTTTTGTATGCATCTTAAGACTTGTAAGTTCACTTATTGTGTGAAGATCAACTTTACTTATGGATGGGTAAGATCATTAAAATATTCATTTATCGTCGATTTTGTTTTTCCAGTAAGGAAATCCTATCATTTGCAACTGAATGTGTCAACGAATGGCTTTACAGCGTATAAAGGAGATTCGTGGGATTTAAAAGTTCATGTTAAGATGATTGATGTTTCATTAAATAATTTAAAATCATGGGGTGTCATGGAATTTGGATATCGTCACCGGGAAGGCTGTCATGCACCCAAACAAACATCTGTACCCTTCCTTAAAGAAATTGGTACATTTCTATCAACTTCGACGTTTATCTATAATTCAGTGCTATTTCACTACCATGTTATTCATTTGTAGAAACCAGGAATCTTGACCGCAAACTGTTTGTTGTTTCTTTAACAAATCCCATGTGTCGAAGTGCAATTGTTGTTGGGGGCAAGGGAATGTCACTAGGGTTGATGACATCTTTAAACGATGACAAGGTTAGTAGGCCTATAACTTTTCACCTTTTAAACGGTCGGTAGCAAAGTCTGATATACATATATTTAAATATGTTGCATTTTAGACTAAGAAAAAACTATTTTTATTTTTCTGCCAATATTTAGTTTATTGTTCCATCTGGTTTATGCATTACTGTCGCTGCCTATTGGCATCATCTTGCAAAAAATCCAGACATCCAGAAAGCTATTCAAGATCTTCAAGATTTGTGTTGGTAATTGTAAAACACGTCAATAATAGTAATTCGGTTACGTGTTTTTATAATATCCTTGGTTGTGTTATCCTTGAACTTTAGGAAAATTAAAGATGGCGATATTCAAGAAGAATGCAAAAGGTACATGTAAGTTCCGCATTGCAGGTAAACTCGATATTTTGATTTTCAACTGTTATGATTCGTTATACAGAGTTGTGGAGATTGTTTCCACTACACCACTCGCCATGGATGTAAAAGATGCAATTAAATCTGGGCTGCGAGAAGTCTTTAAAGATTCATATGCAGATGCCAAATTGGCTGTTCGGTCATCAGCGATAGGTAAAAAAGTTTTCAATAAAACAAAACATGCGAACTAATATACAATGCAAATCATACATGTAATTTGCGAATGTTTAATTTTCAAAATGAGATTCTTTGATCTGTAAAAGTATCATTATAATTTCAGGAGAAGACAGTGATGAAACATCGGCTGCAGGACAGAATGACACAATTTTAGGAGTTAAATTTGGCGATGATGTAAGGTGGAGCATTGGATATTTTAGCATAATACATCTATCGTTCCACATACAGTACCCATGAAAATATATTGTCATACATTGTCCGAGAAAATTAATACATTCATGGATTAAAGATATATAGGGTGACCACCATTAAAGTGTCTAAAATAATTGAGATTATAAACACTGCAGGAACCTTATTACGATATTATTAGCAATTTACGATTTTATATAAAATTCAGTTACTTTTAAATATATTAAAACTTAAAAAGTTTCTGGTTTTGTTACATTAGATGTGGAATGCTGTGACAAAATGTTGGGCTTCGCAATATTCGTTTATTGCGGTTCAGTATAAGAGGTGAAACATCCATTATTGTCAGTTTTAATTACTGTACATGTATTTTGATAATTGAAAATAATAATTTAAAAACATTTTCAAACAAATTAATATAGGCAACACGGCCAAGTGATCAATGCGGGAATGTCAGTTGTTCTTCAGGAAATGATTCCAGCTGAAGCAGCTGGTGTACTTTTCACGCGTGATCCTGTTACAGGTAGTAGGGAAAATATAGTTATTACGGCAAACTACGGTCTTGGTGAGGTGAGAATTTGCTTAAACCAGTGTAGGAATTTCGTGAAATCGTTTTGTTTTCTTCAAAAGAAAGAAATTTGAAAAAATCTTACAGAGTGTGGTTTCGGCCTCTGCTGAACCAGACACCATCATATTGAAGAGGACTTGGAATGACAATATATCTATTAACAAGAAAGAATTAGGAAAGAAAGCACTGAAAATAACGTTGAAAGGTAACTAATTTTAAAAAAAGAATTGTTTAGCCCAATACATAGACTACTATTAAAAGCAGAGATTGTCCAAATTTTCTTCTAAACTACTCTAATTATTAAAATTTTACTGTATGTGTTACTTACGTTTATAATACATGATTTTATCTTCACGATTTGTTTTACTCATATAGAATCATTTGCTTGCATTCCGGTAATTATTTTGTAAACAAGAGTTTATTTTTCCACAATCATTGGAAAAAAATTGAAAATCTAATGCGAGTTGAAAAAAATCAATGATTCCTGGTCATTAGGGATTAATTGCGTTTATATGGAAAATTTAACATTTAAAGTACAGGGCTGAATGCAGTGATATGTGATATAAAATTGATATAAAATGATATAAAATGTATTTGCATGGTGTAAATTATGTGTTTTCTATTAAAGAAGAGGGTGGGACTGAGGAAACTTCTGTATCGGAGCATGATGCTGCATCGTGCTGCCTAACTGATGAAATGACCATCAGGCTTGGAAAATTGGGCATCTTTTTAGAGAAATCATTTGGAAATCCCAGGGACATTGAGTGGGCTATATGCAATGACAAGATTTGTCTTCTGCAGGTAAGCAAGTTGGCATTCCTAAAAATGATAGTTAGCGAGATCAAAACGAAAGTTTTACTTAATAAAAATAACAACAAATTCTATTTTCTTAAAACGCCAATTTATAAGTTTTTGTACAATCCCATTTTTAAACAAAATAAGTTATTTTATTTTCTTCAGTCCAGAGCAATTACCACATCTGGATTGGACAGTAGTGGCAAATACCAAACAATGCACGAGTTTGATACAGCTTTAATGACAGATGCTGAATTGTACACCAAAGCTAACCTTGGGTAAATGAAGCTAATTTTTTAAAACGTAATTTGCGTAATAATTTTATGTAATAGGTATGCGTTTTTATCAATATTACTGAACATGGTTTTAGGGAAGTATTTCCTGGTGCCACTACTCCGTTAACCATATCTACAATTATAGTTCTCTTCAATATCAATCTCCTGGTAAATATTTTATAAAATAAGCTTGTTTGGTTAATTAAGCTATTTTAATGATCACTTGAATTTGTGCAATTCAGAGAAGAAAAAAAAATAAGTTGAATTTAGCTTACATAATTCACTATGCACGTAATTACATTTCCAGAGTTTGCGTAAAAAATCAAGGCCTTATCTTCCATTTGCCCTTTATCACAACCACGCCTTTACCATTTCTCATAACCATGCATTTCTGAACATGTACAAGGTAGTGAGATACTCATGCAATTATCAATGCACTCATTTTTAACATTTCGACCAATGTCCAGGAATTTCAACGATCTTTTACTCTCCATTTTAGGTATTGGTAAATGGCACGAGCGAAACTCGTACCATTACGGAAAAGATAATGGGATTTTCCCTTTTAGGAAGAGATTTCATCGATGATAAGTCACATGGTACACTTTTGCATCGCCATGGGCTAAGTGGCCCAAGAGATAAAATCTGTTTAATGATACCATCTTTGAAGGTAGAATAATTATTGTTCCATTGCTTTTAATTCATTTTCCACAAGTGAAGGTTAAGCAGTAATTAGTTGAAACTTTTTTTATAGCAATTTCTCTCCATTGATTCAACGCTGGACGAATGTAAGAAACGTTATGAGAATGGTTTCTCCATCCGTTTTGAGACAAACTATTCAGCTTTTGACATGTATGACAAAATCACTAAGGAATTGCATGAGTTAAAGTTTGTAAGTAATATAAAACTACCTGTAATTAAATTAAAAATTGCGTTCATGAGGAAATACTTAATTTCAGGTGTTGACAGTCCTAATTATTGCTGACCGGGCCTCTACAATTTGGAACACTCTGATATTTTCAATCCTTGTTGCGAATGAAAGGGGTAACTTACCTGTATAGTACTCATAAATGGGATATTCAGCATGTATTGCTAGCAATCATTGAATAATACATTTATAAACTATCTATCGTTATGTCTTACAGACCTCAACGTAAAAGTAGCTCGGGATTCTGCCGTGCTTCAGGGAAGCTGCACAGACATCGTCAGCGTTGATGTCCCAACGTCCATCAAGGTAAATGCGTGTATGGCATGAATTACTATTGATCCAGGAGGCATTTTATCATTATTTTATGGGTTGGTAACCGGTAGTTAACCAAATGTTCTTGAACGCAATACTTATTTCTGTTTATTTCATCGCAGAAACTGACCGACGCAATTAAAGGTTCTCCAGAAGCGCAGCAGTTCTATAAAATGGACACAAAGGTATGTTAACTTATTATTTGTCATTATACACTATCTATTCTCAAAAACTTGCTTATAGTTCAGGCATTAATTACAGGATGCTTTGCATTGGCTCAACAATAGCGATGCGGCCCCACGTGCCCAGTTTCATCAGTTTCTGAAAGACCATGGGCATCGATGTATAAAAGAGGTACGGTTGTTAAATGAGCTTGTGTATTATTTAAGAATTCCATAGGCGGTTAATGCATTTAGATTTTCATTTGTAGTTCGAACTTCGATCATTATCGTGGGGAATGGATGCTTCGCCTATTGTTCCCATTTTGCAGGTTTCACTGATTAAAAGTAAAATATCACAAAATAAGATTTTTTTAAATTCTACTATTGACAATTACATTGTTCTTTTTGTAGAACTCCTTGAAGATTGAAGGCCATGCCGTTGAAGATAAGAAAGAACTCACAACTGCACAGGCTATAAATAACTTGGAAGTCAACCTATCAAGCAAATCAAAGTAAGAAGTGTGCATTAAACTATGTTTTTTTTTGTTTATTTAAAAAAATACTGATGCATCTGCAGTGAACTTATAGAGTACATGCTACTAATTTACAGGAGGATAATGTCGACAATACTACCGGCTGTTCGGAAATCTGTGGCCGTACGTGAGCATGCTAAGGTATGGTATTCAACCATAGTGCTACTAAATCAATCACGAAGCTATTTTTGTTTTTTATTCTTAATTTCCATACGTTTATAGTCCTACGTGATAAAAGTTGTAGATGGATTGCGAAAAGCTTATCGTGAGTTAGCAGAAAAAATGGTCCATGAGGGAAGACTTCCAGACCCAGAGTTGATCTTTTTCATGTCGATATATGAAATTGGTCAACTCTTGAAGTTCCGTTCAGCTCGTATGATATCTGAGTAAGTTAAATATAACAACTACAAGTCACGTGTTAATTCTTATTTTTATAGTTAAAGTAGTGACATATATAATTTCAATTGATATTTATCATTAGTTCTTTTTGGTATACAGGATTGTGCGACGTAAAAACATGTTTCCTTCTTTGGATAGCTTGGTGTTTTCGGATGTAGTATTTGGAATCCCAGAAGCAGTAAGGAATTAATTTGTTAGCTTTCGGCCCTTTTGCATTTAACTCTTTAATTATTAGCAAACACGGTGGTAATATAGCTTGAATATGAAAGCTTAAGCTTGAAGATATAAGAGCCGTGTAACCAAAAACTGTAACTGATACACCACTATGTTCTCCCATCATTTCAACCTCGTTTGTATTACATTAGCATATTATAGCATTAGTTGAATTAGGTACACTGTAAAATCCTTGCCTTTTAATTTTAAACTCTAATGATGGTTTACATAGTTATACCTGTACATGTACAACCCAGTTGCAAAAATATCCAATCACTAATAATTTTCTAAGCGTTGGTCCTAAGCTACCTGCCATAGTGTTGAATATACCTAATGTATTGTCATAAAACCTAATTAAAATTGTAGGCAAATATCTCCTCTTCAAACTGTAAACCAGAAATAAAATAATATTTAGTATATAGCACAAATATCTTTAATATAAATGAAACCTAGTGTGACACAATCATCCAATCAGCCTGATGGCACTATGGCAGGTCGCTTGGGACCAACCCTTAGAAAATTATGGGTGATTGGATATTTTTGCAAGTGGGTTGTATACGTGTATTTTACACCCCTGGAAACTTACAATGAAATAAAAGTTCCAGTTGCGTGAAACATCTTAATTTTTACCTGAAAATGGTAGGGCCTGCAATTAAAATGAACAGACCAAGAGAAATATAAAAGGAGCTCTTTTAATACTATCTCATCTTAAGAAAATTGCGGTCATATTTAAATAATAAAATCATTGCATATTGTATGCCCTGCTATCCCATTCTTTTAAAAAAATCCAAAAACAATTACAAATTATTTATGCTTATTACAGATAAATACTCAAGCATCTGAGACAGTTAATAGGGAATCATCGTTAAGTTTAAAAGGTAATATCAATAAGATCGATTTCTAAGCGGCAGTTCATGTCCATGTATGCATTTAATAAAAGTATAACTTCAAAATTTTTAGCTCTTCCAGCGAGCCAAGGTGTTGTTAAAGGCACAGCTAGAGTGATCATCCATGTTAGCGAAGCTGAATCTATCCAGGTAAATTCCACCTTGACATTGCATTTCTAAAATTTATCGCAGAAGGGCATATGCATCGTAGAAATATGAAATTATTGAGAAATAAACTACTAACTTAATACAGCGTACACAACTCGCTCGATGTAACGTAAAACCGTTCATGACATAGCCACAGCGTTTGGACTTCAGTTTTTGCAGATTATTTTTATTTCAGATGTTTCTACATTGAATTTGTTTGAAATCAGAGATAAATGAAATCAACCAATTTACAAAGAATTTGATAAAAAATTACTCAGAAAATCCATGGCTGCATGCTTAAAAAAGCTCGATCGCAAGAATTAGCGTTATTAAATCTGGCGTATTTGCCTAATGTTAAATTTAACTTGTGTTTTTTATGTTGCGATTAAATAATTTTAATATCACATAATGTGGTTTTTCTTTATATCCTTAATTTACCCATGCTTATAGTTATTTTTTCATTCTCAAGTGTTACTTTTGAGTTAGACTTGGATCGCAACATATAGACAATATCATATAATTCATACTCATTATTTAAAAAAAACCGTCCGTAAATGTAATATGGTACACATTATATTTGAAACACATATTTTTCTAATAATTTGGTCTAAAACTTATTTCAGCCTGGTGATATTTTAATTACTTATTCAACCGATATTGGATGGAGTCCATATTTTCCGTTGCTCTCTGGAGTGGTTACCGAAATTGGGGGAATTATTTCCCACGGTGAGTTGACGAATGTAACCTCATCAAATTGCCATAATAACTTGCACTGTTAATGTAATAATTGTTTGAACAGGGGCGGTTATTGCTCGTGAGTATGGTCTGCCTTGCCTCATAGGTGCCGAGGGTGCCACAAGATTGTTTCGTTCAGGTAAGTGATTAACGCTTTTAATCATTATATGTGATGCATCCATGTGAATGAAATTAAGAGCAACATTTTTGAAATTTTATTCACATCAATGACAAAGTAGTAATCGCTTGTTTTATCAGAAATGTTTATCCCTTATTAATTTCAATTCCATGCATTAATTTATACAGGTGACAATGTTCTATTGGATGCGACCAATGGAATTCTTGAGTTAATCGCTGAATGAGATACGACTTGATATCCTAGATATAATTGTAAAGTAGAAAGTTACAAAAGCAGTCTAATTAGCAGGTCATATATTTGAACGTACTGTACATGTATAACTGCACTCGATTACCATTGAATAATAAATCAAGATTGTTGACCAAAAGAAAGAGAAATCTGCATCGCGCATTTGAGACTTTTTGGACTGCTTATTTTCCTAAACAATTTGAAAATTGTGCTTCCTGGAATGAAATTCCACAAGCATACATGCACGTATAGTAGATTTCGTGTCGACTATTTTGGTAAGTGGTCGTATTGCGTAGATCGATGACATTCTGTATGTTTTGAACTTTTGTTGTGTTCTTAGTGATTGATTTTAATTTAAGTTTGCAAGCTATAAGTTGATAGTTGACAGATCAATATCTTACAGACGACAACGACTGTACATTGTATATACAATGCAACGTTTGGGCACAGGGTTTGGGTAAGAAGACGTTAGCAATTAAGCGTCGGTGATGTCATCAACATGACGTCATCGACTGATCAGCTGTTGACCTCGGGACCCCGTGCATCCCGCAGCTGATTGCCACGGCTGGACGCGTTTTGCCGATGTGGCACATTTTCTTCGTTTTTGGCCGGATTTTCAGTGGCCATTTCGCCGCTTAACTCGAACGAAGTTAGTGCCAACGTGCACCTCTGACAGCTAGAAGAATTTATCGGAACAACATGCCCTTCTTGTAAGTGGACGTTTGGCAAGGTAACACGTTATCAGGCGGCCATCCCGCATCTTTACTATTACCTGCCCCGATTTTTTGCCAATGGTGACATGTCATTTTTGGCTGCTCTCCCGCCTCTAGGGACGATGTTTTTTTAGTAGGCAGATACCCTGCCTCACCTACAATCAGGCCCACAATATTAGTTCGTGGAAATGGGATACAATTTGAATATTGGTTTGTGGAAAAAGAATAAAATTTGAATATAGTTGTTTGTAAAAATAGAAAAATTGAAATATTGGTTTGTGGCAATGTGGAAAATTGGAATGTTGGTTAGAGGAAATGGGGAAACCGGAAACACCCTGAAGCATGAGCCATCCTCCATTTCCGAATTACGAACGGAATTAATGGACGACCCCCTCCTCGTTCATATCCATGCTTCCATCACTGTTTTTTCTCCGCAATGTTCATAAGGTTAATCTTAATCGTCTCATTTCCTCATCGATGCCAGGTTTTAATCCCACCCTTCTCCCCCCCAAAAAACAAAAACAACTTTTAATCTTAATTAGTACGACTTGCACGAAAAATGGCGCAGTTGTAGAATATTCAACTTTTCCCATTCTCCCTACATGTTTTGGATTATTATTTTTTTAGCCATTCTCTCGCGGTTATAACATTAATTAATTTTTTAAATTTTTCATGAATTACCAGTTTTTTATGAAAAACTCAAAAATGAATTAGCTTTCTTAAAAACTGGAATATACATCTTGTGAAAAATAGTTTAGTGAAATATCTCTCCAAGTTTGGAAGAGTTTTACTAAACAGTATTTAAATAAACGTCAATTAACCGAGAATACCAAACCAAAAAAAAATTAACAAAATTACATGACATCATCAATTAAGCCACCTCGTCCCTCCTTACCTCCTGTTGTTGCTTTGCAGAAAATCTGCAAAAAATTTAGGAAAAAATTAGAATTCATGAATTAAACGATTGTCAAAATCTTCGAAACTTTGAGGTGAAGAGAAAGTACTTCAGAAAAAGCTGAGAATATTTGAGGACAAACATTTAAGATCATAAAATTTGATAAAAACCTCCATATCTCCAATTTTAACGAATAAAAGTTTAATTCTTTATTCAGAACTGCAGTGTTTTATTTCGAAACTATGCAGAAGTAAAAAAAATCATACAAGATGCGTACTGTAATTTCCTCAATGCTCCATAAAACTCATACGCAATTCTTGGACTGTCCATATGCCCACGATTCTGATTTTTGTCTTTTTGTTGTACTTTTTAGGATCTCGAACTGTTCAGCAGACGCCTACTACGACCACATCTTCGCCTTCGTAGCCGTCAACGCCAACGAATCTTTAGAGTGTCACGCATTCCTCTGTCCCAAGA